>JADLZL010005984.1:0-89311 GCA_015844335.1 Chrysopogon serrulatus | reverse complement strand
ATCATCCTAGTCGAGCGAGATAGAAAGTGGCGTCTGTAATAGAGCGAGGACACCTTTGCAAGTCCGACTAGGACTAGGAACCTCGGCTACGGCTCTTTTTCTCTCATAAAAAGGAGCGGAGCACCCCTCTTGTAAATGATAGCGACACACAATCGAGATCATCAATCCAACGCAAAGGCCAAGGCCGATCGGGAGTAGGGCTTTTACTCGGCCGAGGGCCCGAACCCGGGATAAACCGGTGTCTTTCGCGTCGTGCATCCGAAGTTCTAGTTATTTGCCGAGGTCCGAATCAATCACTGCGGGAACCCCGTGGCGGGCTATCGATGGCCTAAACACCGGCATACCGGCGCGCGGTAGAGGGTTTCAGCAAATTCAACGTCGGGGCTTCGATGGATCTACACGCGATGATCTTCCCAGACAGGATCGACTTTCGCCTTCGAAGCCGGGTTTGCGGCGACGAACAAGGAGTTCTCCACGGCCGACTGCTTCAAGAGCCCACATTCAAGATACAAGAAATTTTTTCAAGACTCAAGCTAACGAAGAAACGCAAGATACAAGTAAACAAGAAGGAAATTCGAAGTTCTTTTTTCTATGGCTACAACAACTCGAAGACGATTGTATCAAGACGCCACCCGAGAGCACCGGAGTCCTACCACGGGACATCTTCAAACAAGATAAGTACTCCGACTTCCTTCCTTTTCAATATGGCAAACCCATGAAAGAAAAAAGAAGAACTTCGACCACTCACCCAAAGTAAAACGTAAAGAAGTACGATGATGAGGCAACCCTTAGTACCACCAATTCAACCCAACTACAATTCGTCGGAAGAATCGTAGCCGATATACCAAACCCAATTCCGTTACAAAAAAGATGGGGAAACCGACGGCCAAAGGATAGCAAGAGAAAGAAGAAACAAGAAGAAAGGGGGAAGAAGAAACCGAGTACAAGAACGAAGGGGAAGCATGGCGAGATACGAAGAAGAACTAGCCGAATACAATCGAAGAGAGCGAAAAGAGAAGCCGACGAAAAGACGAACAGCAGCAAGAAGAACCGACTCGATCCAATCAACAAGATACAAGAGCTGATCAATGAGATCGACGCCATACAACGACCAAACGAAGAACAAAACAAGCTCAGAGATTTACTTAAAGACACAGCTCAAAGAATACAAGAAGACCGAATACCGCAGACATGCACCATCGGAACAAACAAGTCAAAGAACTCAAGAATTTCTCGCTTTCGAAAGACCTGTCAACCCAAATTACTTTAAGAAGAACTCAACCACATCACGACTGGACAGAAAAGAACCGGGGGAAAACAGGGTAGATCACCTACACCACACAGAAGTCCTCCAAGAATTATCTCAAGATACGGACATACCAAGCGATTCCGGCTACAAAACCCGAAAAAGTACCCGCATTTCCCCCGTTTTCTGCAGAAGACTACTTACAAATCGACCTACCTCACAAGTTCAAACCTTCCAATCATTCAAAGTATGATGGCAAAACCGAACCAATGCAATGGCTCAGGGATCTATTCCCAATCTATAGAACTAGCCGGAGGAGACGATGATATCAAAGCACTATTTTTTCCAATGGCTCTAGAAACATTACCACTCCAATGGTTCGACAAGTTACGACCCGGATCTATCAAAACATGGAGTGATCTACAAAAAGCTTTTTGCGAAAATTTTGCGTGCATACTTATCCATCCAATAACACAAGCCGAGTTGAAAGGATTAAAGCAAAAACCCTGAGAAAGCCCGAGAGACTTCTACGTAAGATTTGGAGAACTCGAGCACAAGTACATGACATCACCGAGAGAGAAGTAATAGAAGCATTTTCATATGGTTTAAAAGTAAGATGGATGTTCCACGACTTCTGCAAAGAGAACCCGCGAACAAATGATGAATTCAAAAGAACAAATTGAAAAGATGATCACAAAGCAGAAGAGAAGACACGAAAAAGATTTCCGGACAAATGTAAACAACTCGGAAAAGAAGAAATAACACGGACGTAAGGAACAACTCGAATGATCAAAACAACTCAAGATGGAATAACCAAGACAACTTAAGACACCAGGACAATTCAAGATACCAAGACAACTCAAGGTACCAAGACAAAAGATGGAACGTTCAAGACAAATGTGTTAAGAATTCTACAACAAAAGAAGATATTCGAGACAACATGGTGGCATCCAATCGAAAAAGAAAAAAAATTCTACCCCGCGGAAGATTTGAAGATCTTGAAAACATGAAATGCATCTACCATCCAACAGGACTCCATCCAATGGGAGAATGCCGCATCTTTCGGAGAGGTACACAAAGAAAGACAAACAAGAAAAAAAGAAGAAAACAAGGAAAAGAAAGAAGAGAACAACACAACGTAAAAAATGTTTCCAAAACCCAAGAGCAACAAAATCGATAATCTACTCGAGTACCCGCTCTAGAAGCAAACAAGAAGACAAACTCGCCTGAGAACAATAATGGCAGCAGAACCAGCCACACCAAGATATCTAAACTGGTCTCAATACCCAATCCAGTTTTCACGTGAAGATCAATGGACAAGTGTTGGAAATGCAGGGCTATATCCACTAGTACTGGACCAACAATAGCGGCAGAATGCAAAAACAAAAGTACTCATTGATGGAGGAGCGGACTCAACATCATCTTCGCCGATACCTTAAAAAAGATGGGACGAGTTCTTAAAGATGATCACACCTACCACCCGTACCATTCTACGGAATAGTACCCGGAAGACCAGCTATGCCTCTTGGACAGATTACACTTCCAAGAACATTTGAAACTCCAAAGAAATTACGGGACGAGCTCATAAAATTTGAAGTGGCAGATTTTGAATCTTCATATCACGCTATATTGGGAAGACCAAAGCACTAGCAAAATTCCTAGCAATACCGCATTATCCATACCTACTACTCAAAATGCCAGGGACCACATGGAGTACTTTCTCTAC
The DNA here is from genome assembly GCA_015844335.1 of Chrysopogon serrulatus. Lineage (NCBI taxonomy): Eukaryota > Viridiplantae > Streptophyta > Magnoliopsida > Poales > Poaceae > Chrysopogon > Chrysopogon serrulatus. Next base: position 86,339 of record JADLZL010005984.1, on the reverse strand, counting down.
AAGGAGATCTTAAAAAGAGCTTATGAATGTGACGCATGTGCAATACAAATATCCTCAAAAGTACGGGGGAGAAATCAACTCGAAGTAGAAAAGACGAAGATCGAAGAGCTAGAAATCCCGGCCAAAAAAGCAAAAATACAATCACCACAAAGGAAGGAGAGAACACCAAAAAGATTGATTTGGGGACAAAGGATCCATCTAAAATCGCCACAATCAAGGTGCACATCCGCCTATCAAATAGAAATCGCGCTCAATCGACTTCTTACGGGACAACAAGGACATATTTGCACGAAACCAGCCGATATGCCCGGAGTCCCAAGGAAGTGGGTCGAAAGCAAAAAATTGAAGTCAACAAAGGAACAAAACCGGTCAAGGTAGACAACGACGGTTTTCACCGCAAGAAGAAAGAAGCAATAAAGAAAGAGATAGCCGACTAATGGGCCGCAGGCTTTATAAGAGAAATCCTCCATCCGCATTGGTTAGCAAACCCCGTCCTAGTACATAAAAAAGAACACGATGAATGGCGAATAATGTGCGTCCGACTACAATCTTAACAAGCATTGCCCAAAAAGATCCTTTCGGATTACCAAGAATTGATCAAATAGTAGATTCAACAAATGAAAGCAGACTTTATTATCCTTTCTCGACCGCTATTCGGGGATATCACCGGATCGCACTCAAAGAGGAAGACCAAAGCAAGACTTCTTTTATTACACCCTTCGGTGCCTACCGTTATAAAACAATGTCTTTTGGACTCAAAAATGCCGGAGCAACATATCAAAGAGCAATCCGGACTTGTTTGGGGGATCGATAGGAAAAAACGGAAGCATACGTGAGATCGATGTAGTCGTCAAAACAAAGAACCCGGATTCTTTAATAGAAGACCTACAACAAACTTTCAACAACCTCAAAGAATAGAAGTGGAAACTCAACCCCAACAAGTGCGTTTTTCGGAGTATCATCCGGACAACTACTCGGATTTCTAGTCGGTGAAAGAGGAATTGAAGCTAGCTCAAAACAAATCAAAGCAATAGGCGACATGGGACCACCAACCGACATCAAAGACCTACAAAAATTAACCGGATGCATGGCGGCGCTCAACAGTTTATCTCCGGACTCGGAGAAAAGGGATTACCTTTCTTCAAACTTCTAAAGAAGACGGACAAATTTACATGGAACGAGGAGGCACAAGAAGCCTTTGACAAATTAAAAGCTTACATCAAAGGCATCACCCATACTAGTACCACCAAAGAAGGATGAAGAACTAATGTTGTATATCACAAAGAACAACAACCATCGTCGTCAAGACAAAGAATTGTGGTGGAAAGAGAAGAACAAGGGCACTTGTACAAGGTGCAAAGGCCAAGATACTACATAAGTGAAGTCCTCACAATATCAAAAACAAGATATCCACACGTATTTAAACTACTCTACGCAGCAAGTACTCATAACTTCAAGAAAGCTCGGACATTATTTCGAAGCACACAAGATCGTTATCGCAATGCATTTTCCACTCGGAGACATTCTAAGGAATCGAGATTCAACAGGGCTAATCTCAAAATGGGCAATCGAACCGGAACTTTCAAGATTGAGTTCAAACCAAGAAAAGCAATCAAGTCTCGTGCACTATCCGACTTCATCGCGAGAATGGACTGAAATACAACAACCTACCCGCACACCATCTTAGACCACTTGAAAATGTACTTTGATGGCTCTCTAAAATTAGGAGGGGCGGGAGCAGAGTACTCCTCATCGCACTGCATTTTAAACAACTCGAATACGTTCTACAAATCCTATGGCAAGCTACTAACAATGAAGCGTAATATGAAGCACTTATCCATGGATTACAAATAGCAACTTCACTTGGAATCAAAAGACTATTAGTCTACGGAGATTCAGCAGAAGATGTCGTCAATCAAGTCAACAAAGAGTGGGACTGCATTTAAAGAAAACATGGATGCTTATCGCTCGAAATCGAAAAACTTGAGAAAAATTTTCAAGGCTTAGAAATACACCATATACTACGAGACTCAAACGTCGCAGCCGAGGTACTAGCCAAACTAGGCTCACACCGGCAAAAAAGTACCCGCCTGGAGTGTTTATAAAAGAGCTAAGCAAGCCATCCATCAAGACCGACGAAAAAGAAGACAAAAAGAAGACGGAACAAGACCAAATCTTAACAATCGGGCCTCATACAATCCAACTTGGATGCACGGTATTCATAGACTACATCAAGGAGAAAAAACTACCCGAAAATAAGGCGTAAGCTACTCGGTCATCGAAGAAGCAAAAATTATGTCCTAGTAGGAGACAATCTTTACAAAACAAAAAAGATCATCGAGTATTACTAAAGTGCGCACTAAATACGTAAGGAAAAGAAATACTTAGAGATGCATTCAGGGTTCTTTGTGGGAATCACGCATCATCAAGAACACCGGGTAGGGAAGGCTTTCCTCCGACAGGGCTTCTATTGGCCGATCGCTTTAAAAAGACGCAAAGAACTAGTCGAGATATTGCAAAATTGCCAAATGTTTGCAAGACAGGCACATGTTCCAACTCACAATCTAATATGCATCCCACCGCTTTGGCCCTTCTCATGCTTTGGGGGCTTGATCAAGTCGGACCACTCAAGAAATCCAAAGGAGGATTCGAGTACATTTTAAATTAAGCCATCGACAAGTTCACCAAATGGATAGAATACAAACCATTGGTAAAATATAGTTCAGCCAAAGCTCAAGAGTTTATCCAAGAAATCATGCACGATTCGGGATGCCTAACAGAATAATCACGTGATTTGGGATCACCCTTCACGACCAATGAGTTCAAAAAAGTTGGGCACAAGACGTGGATTCAACATCGATTATGCATCGGTAGCCCACCCTCAAGCTAATGGTCAAGTAGAAAGAGCCAACGGTCTCATCTTGGCGAGGACTAAAACCAAGACTGTATGAAGATTTAAAGGACTACGGATCCAAGTGGATAGACGAATTGCCAAAAAGTAACTGGGGGCTGAGAACTCAAATAAGCGAGCAACAAAGCTATTCACCATTCTTCTTAGTATACGGCTTTCGAAGTCGTACTACCAGCAGACTTGATTTGGACATCACCAAAAATAGAACAATATAACGAAGGAGAAGCGAGAAAACCAGGAGACTAGAAATCGACAAACCTAGAAGAGGTCGAGTAAATGCAACACTACGCTTAGCAAGATACATGCAAGGATTAAGAAGATATTATGACAAGAACGTCCAGCCAAGAACTTTACAAACCGGCGATCTAGTCCTAAGAAAAATTCAGAAACCAGACAAATGGCACAAACTACTTAGTCCTTGGGAAGGACCTTTCATAGTATCAAAAGTAAAAGGACCCGGATCCTACGAGCTAATGACAAGATGGAGCACCGATCAAGAACACATGGCACATTTCCCAGCCTACGACGTTTCTTTGCATAGAACAAACAAACATGTGTACTTCTTCTCCGAAATAATAAGAAAGATTCAGCGCTTTCAGACCATACTCGCTCTCTTTTGGATAAAAAAGGCTCACGCACCCAAAGAACCCGGCAACCCCGATGAGAGCAAAAACGCCGACAACCCGGGCAACCCCCAGATGAGAGCAAAAAACGCTCGATAACCCGGGCAACCCCCGATGAGAGCAAAAACGCTCGACCCTCCGGGCAACATAGAACCCCGATGAGAGCAAAAAACGCTCGACCCTCCGGGTTGTTTTCACAACACCGATGAGAGTACGGCCAACACTCGCCCAATCCTAGCTCCTTTTCAGGACTAGATGAGAGCCAAGAGAGAGCTCGACCCATCCCGACTTCTAGAATAAAGAACTCGGATGAGGGCCTACGGTCCGAAATATTCGTTGAAGTGCAAAATGGCTACAACCTAGCCCGAGCCCAACTATTCTTCGGATTGTTTTCACAATACCGATGAGAGTACGGCTAAAGAAGTCAACACTGACCTACCCTAGCTCCTTTTTCAGGACTAGATGAGAGCCAAAGAGAGAGTCGACCTATCCCGACTTCTAAAGATATAGAACTCGGATGAGAGCCTACGGCTCGAACTATTCATTCGAGAAAGGCAACTACAAAGACAATTCCGAGTCCAACTACTCGGACACCTCAAAAAAACAAAACAAAAATAGTTGATCAAGGGCAAAATTAAGGAAGTTATCTTTATACAAAATCAGAAGAAGCATCAAAGTATCATTACAAAGAAGTCTACTACTGCTGACCACCATCACCATCAACAAAGCAGTCCTATTTCTACAAGATCCGTGAAATCCTGAGCTAAAGACAAGACAAAGCGGCTTCGGACTCCGCCAAGGCTTGTTCTTCTTCGGTGTGAGGCTCATCCATTACCCTATCAAGAGGGAAGTTGGGGTCAACCACTCGGACGCGAGCCAACACCCCTTGGACGCCAAGCGTAAAAAGATCTTTGGCGGTTGATGGTCCTCCGAGTCGAAGAGGAAGGAACTGAACCAAAGTCAAAGCCGACATCTTCGGGCCTCCTCGGCATAGTGGCAAGACTGCGCACGTAACCCAGCGTGAGCCGACCACTTATCTTCGAAAGCCTTCGACGAGTAGACAAATCCTCTATTGTCTTCTTAGCCTGCAAAAAGATCTCGATCAGACCGCGCCTCATCACCGTGCTTGAGCCAAAATCTCTTCAAAGATCTTCTTTTTACCTTCTCCGAATCATCTCGGAAGGACCGCACTTCAAGCTTCAATGCTTCAATCTCTTCCGAGTACTTCTTTCTCAAAGCTACAAAGACAACAAAAAGAAGTCGATAGAAAGCAAAAAGTCGATAACTACACAAGCGAAGGAGCGTATACCCAAAAAGTACCTTGAAGATCTCGAGACCTTCTTCTCGGAATCAACAAAAGAAGAACAATTTGAGCTCTCAAAGCAACCTCCGAAGAATTATGCTTTTGCGCTCTTCATCAAGTTCTCGCCAAGAAAGAAGCCAGCTCATCCAACAACTTCTTTTGAGACTCGACGAGCCAAAGAAGATGTCGAATCACTAACATATTCCTGCAGACAAAAAGAAAAGGATAAAGAAAAAAGAAGAACTCAGGGGGTAAAACAAGTCGACAATACCTGAAAACGCTCAACAAAAGACTTGAACTCTGCATCAAGCTTCTTGAGACGAGAACTCGGGTTGAAAGCCTCTTCAAGATCCTACACCAACTTCAGGTCACGAATCGATCCCAAGGAGCGCAAGGAGGCGACAAAGGAGAAGAACACCCAACCTCGATAACTAGAAGAAGTCGAGGCTGAGCAAAAGGCAACTTCTCTACTCCCAAAGAAGTCGACGCAACGACTGTGAGCCATAGGAAGAGAAGAGGTCGCGAAAAATGTACCGCGGAGGGAGGAAGCCACCGCCGGCGAAGTCAACAAATGGATTAGGATCGGGGAGCGACACCGACCCATAATTCCAACGCTCACAGTCTTCTCCGAGTCGAGCCGGGAGCCAAAGAAGTCGTGAGCCGATGACCTACAAGAATAAAAGTTAAAGGCAAAAGGCCGACTAAAAAAGAAATAAAATCAAAAAGACAAACACTTACTTAACAAAGACGACGAAGAGCCATCCGAGGCCGAGGAGGGGGAGGCGGCATAACCGCCTCAAGATCCACCAACAACTCAGAAGAAGAAGGAAGAGGACCCAAAGAAAGGTCCCAAAGCCGGGTAAAGAAGAAGAAGAAGCCGCCTGACGACTACAAAAAGCAAAGGCAAGTCAAAACAAGCCAAACAAGCAAAGATAGAAACATAAGAACAACCCTCACCGATGAAGAAGGGGAGAATCATCAACATCCTCGCTTCATCGTCAAAAAAAGAACAGGAAGCACCACCTGCTAGAGAAAGGAGTCGACTACTACTCCAAAGAAAAAAACAAAACAGAAAGAACAAAAGTCTCACCTATCGGAAGGTTACCCGAAGGCCGAGGCGAAGAGGAAGTCCGTGCCCGCTTAACAAAGAAAGAAGAATCACCCGCTCCAGCTCTCTTAGCACCAAAGACGAGTTCGAGGGAGGAGCACCGGGCGATAAGGAACATATTCAACGCCTCCACTAAAGAAAGACCAGATAAAGAAGTCGACCTTCGATATACCGGCTAACAACAGAGCCAAGGAGCAGGGAGGAGGGACAATCTCTCCACCCACAAGCGTAGAAGCATTAATATCAAAATCCCCGCCAAAAGGCTTCAAGAAGATAAAAACAAGTCAGTCATAGACAAAAGAATTCAGGAAACAAAAGGAAAGAAAAGAAAAGTACTCACGCCGGGGGGAGGATTGCCCGCCGAGTACTCAAACCCAATCATCGGAACCACCGTTGCACCTTTCGTAATCTTCTCCAAGACGCATAAGCACTTCATCATTGGACAACTCGAAGTCGTCCACCATCCGAGAAGGGTCTTCGCGCCCGAGTACTCAAAGCCGTAGTGCTCTCGCGCCTTCAATGGTCGCTGCACTCCTGCGGCGGCCAAGGTAGCTCGCCACTATGGCAAAAACCGCACAAGCCATGTTGTTTCAAGTAGCTTATCCGATCAAACAAATGCGGTGAAGAAGATTGTACTCGGCAGGGTGAGTTGATCTTTTCCCACCGCTCATTAACTACAAAGGCGGGGTACCCGAGTAAGTCCGAAGTCTTTGGAATACCAACTCCACCCCAAGGTTGCCACAAGATAGAACCACTCGGATCACCAATCCTTGACAGAATCAACAAGATCATAATCGAAATAATGAGACGACTTGCGCCCGACGGAACTGAATTCCACATCCACCAAGGGTATGGAGGGATTCATTCCGGGGTTGTGGCTTGAGACGAAAGAGGAAACGGAAGAGATTCAAGGAAGGGGGAATTCCAAGAAAAGTCTCACAAAAGTGAACAAAGACAGAGAGGTGAAGAATCCCATTCGGGGTCAGATCATGAAGAGAGACAGAAAAGTAGCGAAGGAAACGATGAAGAAAAGCACAAGCCGGAAGACAGAGTCCAGCTCGAACAAAAGAAACAAAAAGAACAATCTCCCCTGGGCGAGGAACAGGAACTCGGTGCTCACCAGGAGCAATCCAGCCGGAGAATGCCTTAGGCTGGATCATCCCCAGCTCCTCCAACTCAACCAAGTGCTTCTCTTGAGTAGTCGGAGGAGGAAAGCTCTTCGCGATCGCCTTCATATCGGCAAACTCGAGGGTTCACCGCCCGTCAACCTCCACCTCAAGAACCGGCTTATCAACCACCGATTTACGAAGCCAATTTCTTCCTTCCCATACAACGAATCAAGCAACTAAGCTAAGTAGTAAGCTCGGAACCAACTCAAGGATGAGGATCGATTGGGGGATTCTCTCGCTAAAAAGCTAGGGTTTCGGAGAACAAAGGCAAGGTAAAGCAAGAAACAAGAAAAAAGACCGTAATTTATAAGGATAAGCTTAAGAGGCCCACTTAAGGAGCAACGGTAAAAAAGGCCAACGGATACAATGCCCAAAAATAGGAAGGGCCCAAAGAAACCCTTAAGTCACGGGGTAACGGCCCTTATCCCGTTAGACACAACGGTAAAAATTATTACCGTTACAAAGAAAGGCGCGAACATGGTCAATTATCGACCAAATATCTCACAAGAAGACGGTTTGAAGACGATACCTCTCAAAAGAAGTCAGAATCGAGAGGACATTCCACATTATCAACAAATAACAAGTCGGCACGAAGGCATACAATCAGCTACACAAGATAAAAACAACTCGGATCGGTCTAGAAGTATACATCCACCACAGACAAGACAACCAAAGCATTATGAGAAACAACTTCGGGTCATTACAGGGATCATATATTCTTTCAATATGACAGATACAAGGTTACAAGTCTTACAAGACCCATCGAATTCAGAAGAAAACCAAAGCAACAGCTACAAGGAACCCAGTAGAATTCTGCCATAGAAAACAATTACGCAGAACCCCCAGACAACCAAGGTGATAGCCATTGCCGACCCAGATTACCTCTGAGACAATCCGGGCCGAGCGGATCCAAAGCAACCTAGATACACCAACACAAAGCATCTAAGATCGCCAAAAGTAGCACTGACTTCTCAAGCATCACATCGCCTCTCCCGGCCACAAGTTGAATCGGACCCCATGTGAACAAGAGGGCTCCAGCCTCTGCGTTGGCCGGGCCGCTTTGCACCGCACGGCCTAGAGGACTGTGTGGATCGGGCAACCTTCCCACGCAGAGCATATGTCCGGCGAGTGGAAAAAAGAACTAAGAGTGCAAAATGACCCAAAGATAAGGCACATCTCAAGACTTCTTCTACCTACCGCGAGCCTCCAATCACAATGCTACTCCGGGATTAGTCGCCTCTAATCCCTATCTCAAGAATTCTTCTACCCACTAAATAGACCATACTGAAGAACAAGAAAGAAGCCCTGGGCTGCTCAACCTCACACACTATCATCTTCGCGCGAATGAAGAAATACACACTACAGAACCCGAAAGCAAATGTAAGGAGGGACACAATTTATAGGACGGGACCGGTGCACATGGACCAAGCTCACAAAGACAAGCTTCTAACAAAGTACAAAAAAAGGGGAGAGCAAAGAAAAGCGAGCAACAAGATATTCCAAGCATATCCAAAGACAAGTAAAAGCTTTCAAATTCACCACCGCCAACGCCCAACAATAAAAGCCGACATAAAGGACAGTAAAAGCAAGGTCACGAGCACTTGTCCGTTTCTCAAGAAGAAGAACTCGGAGAAAATCAGGGGCTGCAGCCAGCCAAAGGCTCGGGGGCTGCAACGAAAAAAAATTACAAAAAAAAAAATAACTCGGACAAGCTCGGGGGCTGCAGCCTAAATCTCGGGGCTGCAGCGGAAAGAATTACAAGACACAAGAACTCGCGGGAAGACTCAAAAGCCATTGCCCGACTTCTTTTTATACGAAAACAACTCGGACAAAGGCTCGGGGGGCCGCAGCGGAAAGAATTACAAGACACAAGAACTCGCAGGAAGACTCAAAAGCCATTGCCCGACTTCTTTTTTATACGAAAACAACTCAGACAAAGGCTCGGGGGCTACAGGGCGTACACCCTCAACTTTTTTCTTTTTCGAAGACCCTCCAGCTACTTATAAATAAATAGCAAGAGGCTCGGGGCTACACTCAACGAGTGCACCTACGGCGCACAAGAAGGCAAGAGAGAAATGCTCGGCTTGATCACTTCAAAGCATCACGCCCGAAGCAAAGAGCTCCTCGAGTTCTACTTTGAAATGCTCGGGGGGGCTTGTCGGTGCGGGGCGTACCAGTACTCATCAAGACGGCATCCGTAGGGACAGCAAGAAGAAGACCGGATCCGAGTAGAACACGGATCATCCTAGTCGAGGCGGATAGAAAGTGACGTATGTAATAAGAGCATGACACCTTTTACAAGTCCGACTAGGACTAGAAACCTCGGCTCCGGCTCTTTTTCCTCTCATAAAAAGGAGCCGAGCACCCTCTTTGTAACAGACCAACGACACACAATCGAGATCATCAATCCAACGCAAAAAGGCCAAGGCCGACCGGAGTAGGGCTTTTACTCGACGCCGAGGGGGCCGAACCAGGATAAACCGTGTGTCTTTCGCGTCGTACCGCCGAGTTCTAGTTATTTGCCGAGGTCCGAATCAACTGCTGCGGGAACCCCGTGGCAGGCTATCGTTGGCTAAACACCGACACATATCAGCTGATCGCTAGACGCATCGGGTGAAGTGTTCATTTGTGAATACGCTGCTAGATGTCGGCTGGCCTAAAAAATCGGCTAGGCCCTATATGGAGGGATGTTGATCGTTCAATCAACAGTTATATAAATATAGATGTTTTTTAGTACTTTAATATAGATACTCATGTATGCACGTATAATACCTCATTATAAGATATTCATAACGTCAACTTTGTGCAGGTTAAGTCGTGCCATATACATACATAACTAGTTTAGGTTATATGGTGAATATGGGCATGATTGGTAGGCTTCCCTGTCCAATCTGTCTCGCATCCGCGCGGCTAGGGCGTGGCTAGCCAGGTTGACGCCATGCAAGGCATAGCTGTTTGGTTGAATGCATCTGCAAGGCCATAAAACTAGCAGCGGCTATTTGGTTGCAAGATTTCTAAGCACCAGTATGCCTAGATGAGCCATGAAACGGTGAAAGCAAGCATGCGTGGTGCATCGAGCGAGCTAGGCTCGATGGAAACGAAACCCAGTCTCGTTCCTGCTCAGCCTGGCTAGGAGGAGAATCTTGTATCTGTTGAGCCTGGCTCCATTCCGGTCTAGGAAACTAAAAGAAAAAAGTCTAAAAAACCCTCCAACTATTAACGTTGGTGCACTTTATACCTGAACTACAAAAAACCGGGTATTGTACACCCTAAACTTTCGAAACCTGTGCAACCTGAGGCGGTTTTGGAGGGTGGTTTTGCTACAGTAACGTAGTTTTGTCTTTTTCTTTTTATTTATTTCAATTGAATCTTTGAAAAATCATAGTAAATCACAGAAAAAATCATAAAATAGAAAATCTAATTTTGTTGGACTCCACATCAGTAGATCTACACAGTGAATATATAATATAGTATATTTTAGAACAAAGTTTTTTCTTTAATTTTAAACCTATATTTTTTAATTAAATGGAATAATTCATAATTATAATTTCTATGGTCGAATTATGGTGAAATTTTTATGGTGAGCTTATTATGATATGCTTGAACTGTAGTAAAAATTTGAAAATTATTGGATCATTTATAGATTTATTTATATTTAACAAGCATAAACCTAAGTATAAACTTAAATAAATCTATAACTAAGTTATATATGATCCAATAATTATAAAATTTTTACTACAGTTCAAGCATATCATAATAAGCTCACCATAATTCGACCATAAAAATTATGGTTATGAATTATTCCATTTAATTACAAAAAAATATAGGTCTAAAATTACAAAAAAAACTTTGTACTAAAATATATTGTATTATATGTTCACTGTGTAGATCTACTGATGTGGAGTCCAACAAAATTAGATTTTCTATTTTATAATTTTTCTGTGATTTACTATAATTTTTCAAAGATTTAGCCAAAATAAATAAAAAAAGAAAAAGACAAAAACTATGTTACAAAAGCAAAACCACCCCCCCAAACCGCCCCCAGGGCGTTATTTGCCCCGGTTTCGAAAGTTCGGGGTGTACAATACCTGGTTTTGTAGTTTAGGTATAAAGTGCACCAACGTTAATAGTTGGAGGGGGGAGGGGTTTAGACTTCTTCCGAAACTAAAATGTTAACCTGCATTAGATATGAATCAAGGCGGCATCTATCCAGAATACCAAACACGTCCTATAAAAATATGTACAATCTGCATATCTCTTGCTTGCAAGGGATGGCAAGTACTGTTGCAATTAAAGTTTCTTCTCTTCTCCAACAACCAGTGACTCCCTGAACCATTTTAAATTTCTTTTTCTCTCGTGGATTTGCACCAAATCATTTGCTCGGATGCAAAAATCAAAGGGCGGGTTGACTTTCCAAGTTTTCTGGATTCAGTTTAAAATCCAAATGAAATCTCTGGTAGCTGGAAGGAATATATTTTTTTTTCTTGCATCCCCATACTTTTGGACTTCCTCTTGGCTCATCCGCATACTTTTGGACTTCGTCTTGGCTTTCCGTAGTCATCATCTCAATAATTTCCTCCATCTAATTAAGTCACAGGGTTCGGTTTTTACTTTCTACACACGTGACACGAAAATAAAAAAATAAGACTGTCATCAGACTGCTTAGTACTTTTTAACACAAAAGAAGTTTTCCTTTACCTGCGGTCTACTATTCATCAGATGCATTGGCAATACATGATCTGCAAAGCTTCTGCAGCTCTTTTATTTATTTATTTATTTTAAAAGAGGCATCACATCACATTTGTCCTCATTGTTACAGATTGGACTTCGGCTTGCCAACCCCAACCCCTCCATTCTCTCCATGATCTACACGATGCTTTACTTTTTGCCTAAGCGTGTTTTAGACACACGAGGAAAACTATGAGTATGATGTATTAAAAAAATAAAGTAATTGTAAATCGTAGCAACAGGATAGATATCTAAAATGTTTATATGAACGTTGCATTAGCAAATGAATATAGAGCAGAGCAGGTATTATACAAAGGAATTAAATTGAATTGTATATGTGTTAATCATTAAGCCTTGCCTGCCTATAAACAGGGGCAGAGACACCAGAATCGACAGAAGGGGAGGTGCTAACTACCTATAATGTTATGATAATATAGATTATGAGCCGTCCACATGCATGTGGCACACCTATCGTCTCACTCAACTTCTTAGTAGAAGCACATATATGTTGAACCAACGTTTAGTCAAAATCTCATATGAGATTAAAATTATTTTCACCTATCATTTAACATGGATCTCAGAATTTATTTGATTTAATTGAATTAAAATAGACCAAGCCCAAATAATTAAATCCAACAAAGAAAAGGCTTCAATGATTTCAAAGATTCTAACTGTGAGTATAGATTGATAGGATGGCTAGAGGCTAGTTTGATGTAGGTTATTAATTAGGATTTAGCTCTTTGATCTTTAGGACCTAGTTCTTTTCCAACATTTTTCTCTAAAATTTGTCATATCTGTTGATGAATCATGAATGGAAATGAGGGAGAAGCCAGTTTAGGGGGTGGGGAACGAAAAGGGAGGATAAGATCCTCCAGAGTGTTGTGCTTGAGTAGTGTCTAAACAGAAGAAGAGAGACCGTCTAGACATCACTCCTCACATTGTGGCATGTGGTGCCAATTTTAAGTGGTGCCAACAAAAATTACTCCACTGCCTGGTTCTCCAGAACTGTTTTGTTGCTCCTTTGGCTCTCACATCGGTATGAGGTCCTATGAACGTGAGAGATACATTATTAGCCATGGGTTCCAGGAGGCTTAAATGGCGTTAGTTCTTATAGTAGGCAAACACTCCAACTACTTTGGCTTTAATTCCTATTCTTTGATGTAAGGACCAAAAATTTGTAGGCATCACTCAATATTATGGAGGGTCTAAATCTGCCCTAGGAATCTGAGATCACCGGCCATCCGGAACGCGACGCTGGATTAGACAGGACTGGTGGACTCGAGTGGGACGGCGCGCGCGAGCAACAGGCCTTTGAGGCCGGTGCTTCGGGCGCTGTTGATCAGAAGCTCAGCGCCGGTGCATCTGCTGTGTTCGTGCTCGACACACACCATTTCCTCACGAAATAGATATGACATGTCGACATTTCAACGTACCGGAGCAAACCGGATGTTCTGGACCTTTATGCTGTTGTCTGCTGACCGACTAAATGGATGCTGCAGACCTAGCCGGAGTATGAACATGGACATGTCCATATATAACCGCGTTGTTTTTTTGCTATTCGGCCTCGATGTCCCACAGCACCTTTTCATTGGAACTGTTCCTTTCATATTAATTCGATGAAAATATTAGTACTATATATATGACGAAGAAACTCCATTGATGGACAATAAGGTTAGCTAGATCGATGTACTTTTGACTAGACCATGCATGTTGAAAATCTGAGCTGGGTTAATTTGGATGGCAATTTAAAGACATACTCCCTCGTTCACTAAATAAATCAAAAAAACTTTTTCATATTTGGCTGAATGTATAGAAAAGTACACAAATATTATTTATGATAATAAATGAGCATAGTATGAATATATATATATTTATATGTTTATGGTGTATCTAATGATACTATGTTGTCATAAATTAGCATCCATTTCTTTAAATTCAGTTAAACCTCAAAATGTTTAACTTAAAACAACTCGAGCAATTGATTTATTCAACAATGGAGGGAGTACATGCATAATATAATTATATTGTTAGGGGTTACTTTAGATTATTTTCTAATGCCAGTCAGTAGTATTAGAAATCAAGATTTAGGGGTTATTTTAGAGTACTTCTATAATGACAAAGGTAGGTAATTTTATAGAAAATAAATGGATTCAATGACTATTATTATTATTATTTAGTGAAGATTATAGAAGCCAAATGTCCTTCCTTTTCAATAAAAAATTGTAACATTTATCCTGTATTCCATGCCATGAGGATCAAGAGGCTCACTTGGGCCCTCTAATTGGTTGTAATAATATATAGTTAACATTTGTTTGTTGGCATAAGTACCCGACTATCCGTAGTACTAGTTAAGTTTCTTCCAAGAAAAAATAAGTCACTGATCAATTTATCGTTGAGCGTGTGCAAGCTTGTAGGTTTGGTGTACTCGGCTTTCCTGTCCGCGTTCCAGCAGGGTTTGGTGTTAATCTTCTACACGTAAGAACTAGAAAGTCTAGAAAGAGTTTAGTCAAAGCTTGCACTTTCCAAAAAAAAAAAAAGAGAAAAAATATGCTTTTCACCAGGGGGTGGGGGTGGGGGAGTTCTTCTGCCTGTCCATATGCGTCACATTGTCAGCGTTTTATTTGTATGGTCTTTCAAAAGGAATTTTTTAATACATGAAGTTGCACACCGACTTTTCAGTTCTTGAAGTATTCACACACATTTAATTTGGTTCATTCACAACTGAAATGTCACGTTGATTAAGAGTCGCATGCTTTGCATTGTCTCTTATAAAACATATAAACACCCTTTTGGTTTCTCTGTTAGAGTTTAGAATAATTTCCATAATTACAAATATATTGCACATTCTCCTATAGTTATTATTCTGTATCTTGTACTCGCTCCACCAAAAAAAAACATTGGTTATTCTAAAGTCATCATATGTTTGATCAAGTATATAATATATCTATGTTACTAAATAAGTGTCATTAGTTAGCATAAAATTTGTTTTACATAGTTACCTATTTTGGAGTGATAAACATTGATAATATTCTCTATAAACTTCGATCAACCTACAATAGTTTTACTTAGGGCAAAGATAGAATGTCTTGTTTTTAGGATAGAGAGAGTTGTAGATATTACGAGATTTATTATTTGAAAACATGAATGTATTGTGAGTATGGATATGTATATATAGCCTCCCAGTCCCAGACAATCTACATAAAATAGGATATTCTAGTCTTAAACAATTTTTGTAATAGAGTCGATCCTACACTTTGGTATATGATATTTCTCCATCTAAGATAGTTTGAAAAAAATCAAAAAATTGAATCTCAAAATATATGAACCTAAAACAAATATGTGAGGCACTAGAAAACTTCAAATAAAAAATAATCAACAAATAAATTTAGATAAGGCCGTCCACCACAATTTTGGTTTTAACTATGTAAATATTCAAGGTCATTTAGAAATTCAAAATTTTGAATTCCAAATTTATAAACTAAAAACACAAATTTAGGACTATGAATGACTTTAAATAAAAAAAAACTTTCAACTGCAAAAAATGTAGATTGTGCTGACAACTACAACTTTTCTATAGACCATGTCAACATCCAAGGTTGTTTGAAAATTTAAAATTCTCAATTTTTAAAAATGTGAACTTAAAGCAGTAATTTGGGACTCAAAATAATTTTGAATCAAAAACTTTTCAACTACATTGTATTTTGCATCAAGGGTAATAATTTTTGTATAAAATTTGTCTTCATATGAGTTCATATGGAAAAGTTATGAATTATTTTTTATTGCAACTATTTACCTCTGAAAATTAATTTTAGGGATGGAAGAGTGGTCGTCTCTGCTAATAGCGATTTTCGAATAATAACATTTTAAGTTATTTACCTTTGAAAATTAATTTGTAGAGACGAATATTATAAGACGACCTCCTCTATTAATGAATGATTTCTAGAGACGACCACCTTAGGAATGGGGGCAGAGCCAGGATTTAGATATTAGGGGTGGTAGCTGATGATGTAGTGTCGAGAAAAATATACGATGCCACTGCCAGATCTTGATGTCGGCTTAACAACTTTGATGTTGGCTAAAAAGACTAATAAATCATCTTTAATCTCATGATCTACATAAATACCAATGTTAAATTAAAGATAAAAGAGACTCACGTCATATTATTTATTTAACTATTTTTTGCGAATTTAACATTAGACAGTCAAGAGATATAGAAAACCAAGACATGTATTTAATAAAAATAGTCTATAAAAAGTAAGAAGACTACAATATATAATTGATTAAGAAGACTTGTTTACTTATAATTTCTCATAATTAGTGAGAACTAATTATATGTACCAATGAAGACTACTCAAAGTTAGGAGGAGCAGCCCCTGCCTGCCCGCCCCCGTGTCTCTGCCCTGACTTAAGACGTCTGAAATATTTTTTAAGGCCACCAGACAATTTATGGAGACGTTGCTAGATATGTATGTCTCTGTTAATCAGAGAAGTTGTCTCCTAAAGTTCTTCTCTCACAGAGGTGTACCCGGCAAACTTTCCGTTACTCACCGCGCACACATTAGGAGCTCAATGGGTAACGTCTATGGGTTATCTAGGAGGCTCCATCTCCAATTAGTATCAAATGTTTCACAAAACGCTTTACGAAACCTGCAAGTGTTTGAGGATCGCCTGTTGACACTGGTTAATTGTCATGGTCCACTTTCACTATCGGTTGCGAAACCGGCAGTGATGAGGTCTTTGGAGCCGGCTGGGATGAGCATTGTATATATAGTGTTCTATTTCCAAAACTTTGAAACTTAATGAAACCGGAACCGGTGTTGAGGGTCCAATCTCGTACATCACAATTGATTGCTATAGCTAAGCTACGGAACAATAATATAACACTGTTGTTTCAGTCGTCAATGCAGTTGTACGAAGCACTCTAGATGATAATATGATACTATTGTCAACGTCTCATCTCAACGATAAAATGTAACGTTCCATCGGGGTTTGGGGTGGCTTAGCCGCCGGGTCCACGGCTAAGACGGCTAAACTACTGGCCGGTGGCGGGTAAAAAAACTACTGGCCGGTGGCGCACCAGAGACTCCAAATACTGTAGAATTATTAAGCAGAAGCTATCCTATACAGCAGGTGCCCATGTCCCATGTGGGACGTCCTACCAGTTTTGCCAGAATGCGAACCACATATATTTCAGGCCAGCAATTCGGTGGCTGCAGATTCACAGCATCCTCATGGCACAAAAACAATCAAATTTAACGCTGATGTAGATGTAGCGGCTGTTCTGTTCGTGTGCAACTACATTTTTTTCACAGATTGGTCGTTGCTTGTGAGATATGACATGCTCGCCTGGTTCAGCTAATAAATAGCTATGCAGCACACTCCTGAATCGGACACTTCAACCGGAACAAATTGGATGTCTTCTGTAAGTCTGTAGACGTAACCTGTTGTTGATGGGTTGATGCTGGGCTATCATCAATTCAGCATGTCTAGACTCCGAACCACGTCGCTTTGGTATTTTGCGGCCTCTTTTTTTTTTTGTGAAAAAAAATGGAAGTTGAGTTGATGCTCTATAGTGCCTTTTCAATTATTATAATTTTACTAGCTGATCTGTGTACTAGCACGTCTCATAATTTGATGTCACAAAATTTCTTTTTTTTAAAAGGATTATGTTCAAACTTTCTGTTTATATTTATTTTTAGAGTTATAGATTGTAACACCAACTGACCCACAGCTTAAGCACCTCACAAAAATACTATGTTAGTCACCCACTTCTTAAGCATTTTTTTGGTGGCTTGGCTAAAAATAAGATCAAGTATAGTATTTGTTCTTAGAACTCACCCCCGCGTTGTCTCTGAGGCGACACGGGGATCCCGCCGCCACCGCCCCTCAAGGCCTCCGAGGGTCACCCCTGGCTGCGTCGGCAGCGACCCGCTTCCCTTCCTCAGCCTCATCCTTTCTTCCTCCTCGTCCTCCCCCATATTCTTCCCGGCAGTCCCCCCCTCATCCATCTCCATTGGCAGCTGCGGCGGCCGCCCGGATGGATGGGAGGATCCGGCCCCTCTGCTGGGCTGTTCAGTCAGCTTCGGGCCTGGGGCAGCCGTGTGGGCAGCGCCTGCGGCCGGGGCTTCTTGGGTGACGGCGGCTAGATCTGGATCTGACCACCAACCCCTACGGCGGTTGATCTGGACGGTGACCGATTCCAACGCCCGGCAGTCGGTTCACGCAGCGGCAGTTTGGGCGAAACCCTGCCTAGCATCTTTCACCGGGCCAGCGACGGTGGTACTGACTGTGCCACGCACCTTGCTAAAAGCGTCGCTGAAGCTATTGCGCCCGTGGGTGTTCAATAACTGGGGTGAAAACCTAGCCTGGTTTCTTCAGGCCGGCAGCGGTGGCGCAGTTGGCGCGTCGTCAAAGTTGTTGTTCGCCAGGGCCGGGATGTCCTACCATGTGTTACCCTACTACGCGGCTCAAGACGAAGGTGGCGCTCGATGGTGTAACAGCTCGGCTTTTGGTGGGCAGGCTTGCATCTGCACCAAGAGCTCTGTATTGTTGCCTTGGAAAAAGCATCCGGTCTTTAATGGTGGTCGGTGTCCAACGTTTTCAGTATCTTTTAGGTTTGACAAACGTGTTTTTTTGACGTCTTTGTCTTAACGTTGATGATCTTATTCTAGGGGAATTATCATCACGTTCATGATCTTATTCTAGTGGAGTTTGACATCACGGAGCAAGCCTATTTGTCGCGTAGGACTACTCGAGCTCCTTGTTGGGGATATAATTTTTCTGTCAGTTTCTTTCTTTTTAATTTTCAGTTGTAATAATTTGGCCTGATTCTACCAACGGGTAGATGAAGCCGAATAGTTTCTATCCTTTATCTTAAAAAAAAAGAGCACTAGAGATAAGTTTGAACTTATTGAGAATCTTTTCATAAGTTCCGAGAACACTCTATGGTCTTTTAGGGGGTATTTATAGCATTCACCGTGAGATATAGCCGTTGGTATATTTAGTTTCCCTACTAAATTTTAGTCCCTATCCCATCAAATATTTAGACACATATATAAAGTATTAAATAGAGTAAAAATAACTAATTACACAGTTTATGAATATTTTACGAGATAAATCTTTTAAGTCTAATTAGTCTATAATTTGGCGATGTTAATATTCACCAAAAACACCACCGGAGTTGTCTTTGTCTACCACATGTACTAGTCATTATGGTAGCTGCTGCCAACCGTGGGGGTGCCCTTCCACCATGCTGCTTCTCCTGTAGTCACTAAAGAAATTAATTCGTGGCTCTGGATCCTTCTACAAAACCTTTTAAGTAGCACATTGGTTCTTCGGTGCCTATCACCGGACATTTTTGAACCTTTGGAAAAACCTTCTGCAGAAACCCAAATTTCTATGTTTTCACCGTTGATGAAAACCAGGATGATTTCACCATCGGTTTTTATCATAAACTGCTGGCGAAAATCATTTTTACCATCAATTTTACAATTGTATTCAGAAACGACAATGGCATTGATAGTTTTAAAAGCGTCACCTAGGTGTCGGGCGATTTCCCATGTGAGGCTTCGGGCTCACCGTGGCTTGCGTCCGTATGGCACTGCCTTAGCCACCAAGGCGCCGTAAAGGCGTCGGACAGATGTTGCACTCTTGAAAAGGCGCCACGCGTGGAAGGGAAAGGGATGCGCGCGAGAAGGTGCTGCACATGAGGGGAAGTGGCGTGGATAAGTGGAAAACACATCGCGCTTGCAGGGGATGAAAACACGTAGCACGAGTAGGAGAAGGGGCGCACGGGAAGAAAAGATGTCGCACTAGCAATCGCAACCCATCCATGCAGCTCACTAGTTGAGAGGGAGAGAAAGAGAGGGGGGGAAGGAAAATAAAATGGTAGTGAAGCACCTGAGCCACTCCCACCCCTTCCACTCAGTCGATTCGGAGCTCCTGCAGCAATGTCACGCCCCCCTGCATTCGCGTCTCCGACCTCTGCTCCGTCAGCCTTGTCTGAGAGAGCGAAAGAGGGAGAGGGAAAGGAAGGAGAGAGGATGAGAGGAGAGAGCGGCTGCGCTCCTCAAATCCTGCAGCGACGCAGGTGACTGCCCCGCGCAAGTCTTTCCTAGCTACGCGAGGTTGGTCGTCCGCGCGACTATGATCCATCTGCAACCCGGTCTAGGACCAAATCTCATTCCACCCGCCACGCGAGCCGCGACTGATTCGGCTCTGCAACTCTGCTCTGTTCCGCGCGATTGGCAGGTATAACGTCCCCTCCTCTTTCCTGTACTGCTCGTTGTGGCTCTGCTCCTCCTCCCTCTTCTTCCCCCTCTTCTCATGCTCGGCTCCTTCCTATACCACTCTGATGTACTTTGCTCACTCTGCTATGGAAGGTTGGAGTAGGAGTATGGCATCACCTCACCACGCGCCTAACTCGCCTAGATGTTTGGAAGGAGGTGGAGCATCGCACCTCGTCTTACCGCCTTAAAGCTACAGTAGCACTACCAACGGTTTTAATAATATAATAAATCCCGCAGCAAAAATGTGGTTGAATTTTTTTTAATGTTCGTTACTTGTTTTGTTCTTTGGTCTCTTCTTCGGCTTTCTCGACTCTGTGCATGTTAATTTCCATGCATGTACATCCCTGGACCTGAAGTAAAATAATTCCAATAGATAAGATAACCACTACTCTTGACAAATTTTCTTGCTGACCTCCCAAATCTTTCAATGATGATGATGTGTCTACTAGACTTCTCGAGTGATCAAGTCGTAGTACTAGTAGTAGTTAAATTTGTTTCTTCAATGATAAAACAATGGAGGGCCCCGCATCGACACGTGCGGCGCGCACCGCGCAGTGGCCGCTGATTTAATCTGGAACACGAAAGCCAAGCTTCACTGCACCATTCGCCATCGGATTGGATAGTATAGTCAACCAGTAGAACGCGCTAAAACGTGTAGTTTTTGCCTATAAAACCCCCCGACCCGATGCCTGGTCTTCTCACCATTTCAATCATCCAAAACCGTCCCATACCCTTCTCCCTCTTCCTCGAACCGCAATGGGGACTCGGGCGCGGGTCCTCGCGCCATGGGCGGTGCTGCTGCTCGCGCTGCAGCTCGCCGGTGCCTCCCATGTCATCCACCGGAGCCTGGAGGCCGAGGCGGCGCCGCCGTCAGTGCCGGCCTCCATTGTCAGCCCCCTGCTCCGGACGGGATATCATTTCCAGCCGCCAATGAACTGGATCAACGGTATGCTAGCTACTCCTCTTGAAGTTGGATGGATCACCCCTCCCGCTTGGCCTCGCTACTTTTGCGCCTTTTGCTTGCTCTTCTAATTAATCTCTCTCTGCTTTCAAGCTACCCATGCGTTGCTCATGTTGCTTGCTGTACAACAAGCGATTAAATTGTGTGAGAGAATGCTAGGGAGTAGGAATGGAGAATCATACGCCATGCGCCCATGCCGGTGATAATAATAATTATACTAATTTGATCTCCTCTTGTCAGCATCCCCATGCATGGAGATCTGTCGAAAAAATCACTCCTGTATCTTGGCAAAGCAGCAAGAAAATGCAGCCATATAGGAGAAATCAAAATTAGTCTTTTCTAAGCCCGGTTGTTCACATGGAGCTTGCTGCATGTAGTTGTTTTCTTTGTCCTGTCCCCAGAAAAGTCTAAGCTGCAAGCTATTGATTGAGCTTTGACAGTAGCGTATAGCCGGACAAACGACCAAGACTTGCAGCTAAGCAAAGCCGTGTGGTACGGTGGTTAAATACAATAATAATACAGATGCTCGATCTGTGTTTGATTAAGTACTATGCTGATGGTTCTTCTGCTGTTCGTTTTCATGCCGGTCAGAAGCTTTGTTCTAACATGGTGTTGTTTTCTGTCCTTGTTGGCGGTTCTGATTGCTGGGACGGCGGCGAAACTCATCGGTTGCAGACCCCAACGGTACGCCTTTATTTTACCCGGCCAGTTATCTTATTCTCTTATCCCTGTGTTGTGCTGCCTGCTAAGTAGATCTATATGTAATAATGTCTGCAAGTATCATGAACAGCTGTACACACCTGTGTTACTCGGTTTCTTAATTAATCGTGGGAGGATGAAATAGCGCATTCAAAAATAGTACATGCCCCTGGTGCCCCGCAGACTCCGCATGAGGAGGCAGCCCGTAGGGGATGTGTCCTTTTCCTATGGGCTCTGGGCTCCACAGTAAGTCAATATAACATGTGTAGTATATTATGGTTTAGCTCATAAGAAGGGAAGAATCATCTACATATATTAATTAAGTGACGTAACAGCTGGTGGGTGCAAGTACATCATGAGGGATAGAAGTTGACTTTAGCAACTCCAAAGAAAGAAATCAAAAGATTCTAGTATATTAGCCAAATATATAGAGTTATTAGTTTTTCTTTTAAATTTTAAAAATAGAAAAAGAACAGCATATATATAGTGGTGATGAAATACTGAGAGAATAATAAATATCTTTGGCAACTGCATGCATGCATGTCTGCAGCTCCAATGTACTACAAGGGATGGTATCACCTGTTCTACCAATACAACCCCAAGGGCGCGGTGTGGGGCAACATCGTGTGGGCTCACTCGGTGTCACGCGACCTCATCAACTGGATCGCGCTGGAGCCCGCCATCTACCCGAGCATCCCCTCCGACCAATACGGCTGCTGGTCGGGCTCGGCGACGATGCTCAAGGACGGCACGCCGGCGATCCTGTACACGGGGATCAACCGGCCGGACATCAACTACCAGGTGCAGGTCCTGGCGTTCCCCAAGAACAAGTCGGACCCGCTGCTCCGGGAGTGGGAGAAGCCCGCGGCGTACAACCCGGTGGCGACGCCGGTGGGCGGCATCAACGCGACGCAGTTCCGCGACCCGACGACGGCGTGGTACGCCGACGGGCACTGGCGGATGCTGGTGGGCAGCGTGCGCGACACCCGCGGCATGGCGTTCGTGTACCGGAGCCGGGACTTCAAGACGTGGAAGAAGGCCAAGCACCCGCTGCACTCGGCGCTGACGGGGATGTGGGAGTGCCCGGACTTCTTCCCGGTGTCCGGGCCGGCGCTCCAGGCCGGGCTCGACACCTCGGCGCCCGGCGCCAAGTACGTGCTCAAGAGCAGCCTGGACCTCACGCGCTACGACTACTACACCATCGGGTCGTATGATAAGAAGAAGGACCGGTACTACCCGGATAACCCCAACGGCGACGTCTACCACCGGCTCCGCTACGACTACGGCAACTTCTACGCGTCCAAGACGTTCTACGACCCGGCGAAGCGGCGGCGGGTGCTGCTCGGCTGGGCCAACGAGTCGGACAGCGTGCCCGACGACAAGGCCAAGGGCTGGGCCGGCATCCATGTACGTCGTCGTCGTCGTCTTCTTCTAGCTAGTACTTGCTAGACTACTAGAAATTTCAAAGCGTTGAGTCGCTGGCCACGGATCGGATCGGATCGGACGGCTGACTTGTTTGACTGCCTGTACGTGCGTGCATGCAGGCGATCCCAAGGAAGATCTGGCTCGACCCCGCCGGGAAGCAGCTGCTGCAGTGGCCCATCGAGGAGCTTGAGAAGCTCAGAGGAAAGCCCGTCACTGTGGGCGGCAAGGTAGTGAAGCCCGGCCAGCATTTTGAGGTCACAGGCATCGCAACTTACCAGGTTAGTGTGTTAGTTTACTCTACTTTCGAATTCGATGGATCATAAACTGTTTTTTTTAAAAAAAATAAACTTTCATTCGTGTGAATATACTCTATGTCCTATCACGGGCGCACACTATTTTGGCACCGCGAAGAACGAACAACAACTGGTGCTAGCTAGCTAGCTAGGTACATACTCTATGTCCTATCACGGGCGCACAATAGTGGTAGTCAAGCTTCGCAACTTGTCGGAAGTATGCTAGTAGCACTGTTGCAATCAAGGGGCCCATGCTTGTCTAGTCCAGCCAAGATCCGATGGCGCATGCCTTGTCGGCGGTGATACCCGACGTTACACACGCCCCCCCATGCTTTGTCTGACTCAGCCACTTGCAAACACCGGTATACGGCGGGTCTCCTCCTGTCCTCGCCGTCGCAGCATCGTCTCGATCTCTTCCACCGCCTTCCTTCTCTGCTGCTTCACACAAACACTTGGTTTCTGATTTCAAGTTGAACAATCTTCAGCGTCACACGCACACATACCTGTCGCGTAACAAATTAATCGTCAGCTCACGTATTAATTGATGTCACGTGTCACCACTGATTAAATTACATTGACTGACAAAGCCAATCTACTACTTTCTGAAATGTTTTGTTCTTCCGGAGAGTGAAACTGAAAGATGCCTAGCTACTACTACTGTGTTGTTGACCCATGCATTATATTATCGATGGATCTTGTGATGGCAGTCTGACGTGGAGGTGAGCTTCGAGTTGGAGGTGCCGAGCCTGCTGGACAAGGCGGAGGTGTTCGACCCGGCCTACGACAATGACGCGCAGAAGCTGTGCGGCGTCAAGGGCGCCGACGTCAAGGGCGGGGTGGGCCCCTTCGGCCTGTGGGTGCTGGCCTCTGCCGACCTGCAGGAGAAGACGGCCGTCTTCTTCAGAGTGTTCAAGGACGGGTACGGCAAGCCCAAGGTGCTCATGTGCACCGACCCCACCAAGTATGGCCACCTACTCTCTCTCTCTCTCTCTCTCTCTCTCTTCATGCATTCTTCCCCCTTCTCGCATCACAACAACCACATTGCACATGTGCATACACATAGAGGGGTACATGTATGCCCCCACAACGTAGACGCATACTCCCTCCGTCCCAAAATAGATGACGTTTTGGGTGTTCATGCCACAAGTTTGACTCAATTTATAGAAAATATATATAATATTTATATCTCCAAATAAATTTATTAAAAAACTAGATCTAAAGATCTTTTCAACAATACTAATTGTGATACTAATTGATGTTATTTACTATTTTTAAAAATTACCGGCAATCGTTTCTCGGGAAGCGAGAACGACATTCTTTTTGGGACAGAGGGAGTATACTTCTTCAGATTGCAATGTGCATAGAACTGATTGGAATGGCTTGTTTTTTCTCTCTTGTGTCGAGCAGGTCATCTCTTAGTCCAGATCTGTACAAGCCGACCTTCGCGGGTTTCGTGGACACTGACATTTCAAGCGGGAAGATTGCTCTTAGAAGCTTGGTATGTACAGACTAACACCTGCAAAGGAAATGTCACAATTGTTGACTGCTGCCAAGCAATTGGTTTATTATTACTTGACTGATTCTTATACTAGTATCTTGTTGCTGTTTGTTTCCTTGTGCGACATGGCATCTATGATATACAGATCGACCGGTCCGTGGTGGAGAGCTTCGGCGCGGGAGGCAAGACTTGCATCCTGTCACGGGTCTACCCGTCCATCGCCATTGGAAAGGATGCTCACCTCTACGTTTTCAACAATGGTGAGGTGGACATCAAGGTGTCAAGCCTGACTGCCTGGGAGATGAAGAAACCGCTCATGAACGGCGCCTAGAGAAGAGTGACTTTATTCGTTTTTCTTCAACGCCTGCTAGTAGCTGCCAAACAAAATTGATTATTAATTGTTGAGGTCTTTTCATTTTCGCCATTCATCTATAGAAGTGACGAAAGTTGTTTGCCTTCCATCGGCTGGATGATTCTTCTTCTCATGTGTGTGTACACACAAATAGGAGTCCAAAGCTTTACGTGCTCAGCTGTCCGGCAAAGAGAGAAATTGATTACGCTTCTTCTTGTACAATAATATGAGATGAATAAAAGGCTCTGCTAATTTTACACTGTCAAGTAACAAAGTCCAGAGCTCAGATGAAAATATATAATTCTGTCGTTTGTGAGTATCTATACAATTCTATCTTTTTTTTTTTACAAATATTTATAATCTTCTATTGAATACTTTGACTACTAATTGAACTCAGATGAAAATAGTTCAACTCCATTCGAGATTGTTTTAAAAAATTTTAAAAACTAAATCTCAAAATATGTAAATTTAAAACAAATACTTTAGACAGTAAACAACTTTAACATAAAAACTTATCAACAGAAAAAAATCAGATGAGATCGAGAAGTACAATTTTGGTATCAACTATGTGAACGTTTAAGGTCGTTAAGAAATTTTAAATTTTGAATTTCAAAATCTATGAACTTAGAAGGCAAAATAGCCAAATTCATCCTCAAACTATCGCCAAAAGCTTAGTTTAGTCCCTAAACTACTTAAAACGGCCGTTTTAGTCCTCAAACTTTCACACCGGCTCAATTTCGTCCCTAAATTATGAAAATGACCGTTCTCGTCCTCAAACTTTTCATCCGGCTCAATTTAGTCCCTCGTCCGACGTGGAGCGCCCGCGGCCTGCTCACCTCGTCATCGCCCGGTGAGCTGGAATCTGCAACTCGATTTATTCTTATTTCAACTGGTTGCAACTAGTTGTAACTCTTTAATACAACATCCGATGAAGATGATTTTTATATAAAAACTGTAGATCTCGATAATATCTACAACTTTCTAGTTTTAATATTTTTATTTAAGGACATTAAGATACTTAAAAAGTTAATATTAAATGTTAACACCATAATAATTACCTGCTTTGCTTCTTGTAATTTGATTCAAATTTCTTTTTGTTAAAAAATTAATATATTTTTTATAGATCTATCGCTGTAAAATAATCGCGTTAAAAATTGTAGCACCATAATAATCGCGTTCTATCGCTTGCCGCATTAGAAAATTAATATATTTTTTGTATGGAGTTAAATGAATATACTTTTTATACCGTTTCAAAAGTGATTTTCTAATTTCGAGAGACGCTTTCAGAAACAGCAGTTGAATCAAATTACAAGCAAATCGGGTAATTATTATGGTGCTAAAATTTTATATTAACTTTTGAGCATCTTAAGTTCCTCAAATAAAAAACATTAAAACTAGAAAGTTGTAGATACTATCGAGATCTATAGTTTTTATATAAAAATCATCTTCATCGGATGTTGTATTGAAGAGTTACAACTAGTTGCTACTAGTTGGAATAAGAATAAATCAGTTGTATGCTTTC
This sequence comes from Chrysopogon serrulatus, assembly GCA_015844335.1. NCBI lineage: Eukaryota > Viridiplantae > Streptophyta > Magnoliopsida > Poales > Poaceae > Chrysopogon > Chrysopogon serrulatus. The sequence goes on along the minus strand of JADLZL010005984.1, from coordinate 59,459 downwards.
AGAAACTGATTCCAGCTGACTGGGCGATGACGAGGCGAGCCAGCGTAGCGCCCCACGTCAGACCAGGGACGAAATTGAGCTGGTTGCGAAAGTTTGAGAACGAAAACTATTGTTTTCATAGTTTAGAGACGAAATTGAGCCAGTTGTGAAAGTTTGAGGACTAAAACGACCGTTTTCGTAGTTCAAGGACCAAACTGAGTTTTCGGCGATAGTTCGAGGACGAATTTGGCAATTCCGCCAACTTAGAACACAAATTTAGGACTTGAATCACTTCAAATGAAAAAACTTTTAACTACAAAGGTGTATATTGTATTGAGAACTTCAACTTTAGTATAGACTACATCAACATTCAAGATTTTTTAGAAAATTTAAATTTCAAAATCCTTAAACTTAAATAATATTTTAGGACTCTAAGCAGTTTCAAATAAAAAAAATTCAACTTCAAAGTTTTATAGTTGTAGATTGTGCCAAGGGCTATAATTTTGATACAAAGTTTATCTTCATCTGAGTTTATATGAAAAGGTTAAGAATTATGTTTTATTACAACTATTATTTTTTATTATAACTGTTTATATAGACATCCTAAAATATATATCTCTGAAAATCGATTTTTAAAGACAGACACTTAGAATGTCTGCCTATGTTAATAGCGATTTTTTTCAATGTTCATCTCCCTTAGAATGTCCATATATGTTAATAGCAATTCTCACAGACAACTCTAAAAATTAATTTATAGAGACAAGCATTCTAAGGCGACTATCTATTAATTGATGATTTTCATAGACAATCGTCTTAGGACACCCATCTCTCGGATGTGCGCATTTTGCTGGAGATCGTCCAACCATTTTTTAAGACAGCTCCTGAATATCTAAACCTCCCTTAAATTAAAAAATTGTCTTTTAAAATTATTTTTGTAGCGGTGGGCGCTTATTCTGGATTTGACCAGGAGGCTAAAAAGCCCCTAAGCTAAGATCCACATCCACTCTTTTTTATTATGGAGTAAGTCAAACTATCAATCTTCAGTATATATACTACTGTAAATGCTATCATACAGACAACGAGCTTTTCCAAATTAATGGAAATCATACAGACAACCTAACTGCACAAAATAGCAGTAGATTAGTATAGAAAAAGGGAAAACGACACCAGAAGCCTCGATCTATGCTAGTGACGCAAATGGTGGGCTGGGACACGAAACCATGGGAGGTGCGTGTACGAAATCATGAGAGAACACGTCAGCGTACGGAGGATGATGCCCTTAATTTAACCCCAGTTTAGTGGAGTATTATAGGAATACACACGCGCATCTGCGTAGGTTGCTATCTCCAGGTGGAGATGATGACCAATGCATGGTTAACAAGGAAATCACGACCAGATCAACTTTTTTTTCAGATAATCATGATGAGATCAAGTTATTTAATATACAAATATTGGGCGAGTGATGGCCACGTCGATATTGCACTAGCTGTTCCATGCTCCATTATTAATTAGTATAATTATACTCATGGATAAGGATGTTCCCACATGCAAAGATTGTGTCAAAATCTAATGAGATACTTAAGCTATAAAGTTTTGGTGTACTGCAGGTGTGAACTGTGAATTGAAGCAACAATAAAGAGGCGGCAAGGGTCAATTTGGCAATGGAAAGAGTGTATGTACACATAACAAAGACAAGGCAATGAAATGTTGACCATCTGCAGGAAGGCGGGGACGATCACAGAAAACAGACAAAGCGTCAGAAAGAGTGTTAGGTGTTGTTTTGATTTGGCTAGGTAACTAACAACCTGAGGGCCGTAGAGGCTTTCAAACCCCTAATAAGAAATAAATGATTCTAATTTTCTTTTTTGAAAGCAAGATTCTAAGTTTTGAATACAAGCATTTAATTAGGTGCTTGTTTATGTTCCCAAAAAAATAACACATATTATAATACTAAGAAGTTGTCATTAAACTACCTTATATATATCAAAATCAGGGGCTTATCAAGTGAAATTCAGACTGATTGAGTCTGTTTAACATAGAGTGGTAAAATTAAAGTCTGAGGGGAGATGTTTTTGCAAAGTCTCAACAGCACTGCAGTGAAGTAAAAAGTTCCCCGTTCCCACAAAACCCATTGCTATATATTTTCTCCGTTCCAAATTATAAGTTGCTTTAATTTTTTTGGTATATCCATTTTGCTGTATATCTAAATATACTAGATACATAGTAAAATAAATGAATCAAAAAAATTAAAACGATTTATAATTTAGAACGGAGGAAGTATACAGTATTTGACCAGAAATAAAAGGAATTGATTACGTTCTTCATTCTTAATGAACGGTACCACTAGATGAGTAGTACTATATATAGCTTGTGTAGACACTACTCCGAAGACTAAGACTATCTGCACTGTGTCCGATAAGAGCATTCTGGAGAAGTTTTTACAGAAGCAACAACCTGCACCGGGTATGCTAAAGAAGTCCGGGATCGGTCTCCGTCCGGTATAACGAGCAGGGTAGCGGCCATGCGCTAAGCATGCATGTGGCTTGGGGCCCGCTGCTGCTGTCCGCGTAGAAGCCCACGGGAGAAAGCGCATGCAGTGCACATCATCCAAAAAATACGGGCCCCACCTTTTACAACTAAATAAAAAATATTTTAACTCACAAACCAAAATACCAAATTAAATTTCGATTGCACCATTAAATTCGTTTTAATAAATTCTTCAAAACAAGATCTTACATGGATATATTTAGATAAAATTTATAGAAGATGACAAGTAGAGCCGTTGTTGGTAGTTGGTATAGAGTATGAGATATAGAGGATAATGGGTGCGGAAGAAACATGTATAGAGAAGAGAATCTTGATGACCAGGGATATATAGAGGATGAAAATAAAGGATGACGAGTACGGATAGCCTAATACTATCGATGTGCTATACACTTTTTTCTCGTATCTTGCATGTTAGACTTATCCGAACAAGTAGTTGTCTCAGTGGATAGAAAAGTCGATCGAGAGCTTGGCGACAACACACATACACAGGGAAGGGGCAGAATGGATCGTGTTTTGACCTAAAAAAAGAATCGATCGTGTTGATCACAGGTTAATGAACATGTGGTTAGAGGTCTGTCAGTTAGCTTCGACCATTGCTATTATTAATTAGTGAGGAGGGAAGACACGTACTCTAGTGTGCATGTGGCAGTTTACTTATAATGACAGTTTCTTCACAAAATTATCATCTTTAGATCGAGGTATACAACCTGTGCTTGTGTGTGTTGTTTGGGCTCTTAAGATTCCTCTCCCAGAGTTTGTTCTTAGTCAATTGCCATACAAAGAAGTAATAAACTCCCAGAAATTTCTTAGTTTGGTTTGAAGTTATCTTTTGGAGAGTTTTAGTCGTCTAAACTGTTCCAAATGGCATCCGTTCCCTACGTTGTAACGGTTTAAACCATCTTTATTAGTTCTTTTACAAGTGAAACCATTCTAAGTTTGGTAAGTATATAGAAAAATATAGTTTCATTTACAAAATGAGCTAAACTAGCAGATACATTACAAGATGTATATACATTATTACAAGATGTATTTTCTCAATTTACTTATTTGATGCTATAGATTTTAGTATTCTTCTATATAAATTTAGATAAATTTAGAATGAGTTGATTTAGAACAATTAAAAATCTTATATTTTAGAATATATATTCATTTCACATACTTTCCCGGTCCCTTTCTAACTGTCATTCTCATTATTAATGTTTGTATACATAATTAGAGTCACTAGATATATATGTCACTGATTCTACTTTTATAGTAAATATATTTAGAGATATAAATGTTGCTAATATTTTTATAAATTTAGTTAAAATTTAAAAAGATTTAACCGTTTCAAATACCAAAATGATAAATAAAAAAAAAAGGACCGAGGAGTATTGAGCAGCCTAATTTCTCCAATGGTCCAAGACAGTTTCGAGAGGGTCAAAGTCTTTGCCCAAGTTGCAGCTGCCGAATGATGGCCGATCAGTACATCATCATCAGTCCCAGGACTAGCGTTGATGGTCGCCGATCACATGCAGGAGAAGTACACATGTGGTCCAGCAAGCAACCGGATCTTTTCTTTGACCTGGTAGCCCAGATTTGATGTTGCTACTTCCTTGCACGGCTTCTCTTTATTGCTCGTATACACGTATGGATGAAAACGGATCGGATACGGACGGATATCACTTATATCATATTTGTTTTTATATTTTTGTCCGGATTCGAATTCGAATACGGATAATATCAATCATGCCGGATAGGATACGATTGAATATCGACATCATAAATATGCGATTTGAGTATTCGGATACGAATACGGTGCCGGATGTTAAATGTCCGGACTCGGATACGGACGGATAAAAACCCCTCTAAACAAATACGGTCTCGAATACGATCGGAAAATATCCGTACCATTTTCATCCCTGTATACACATTGGAAAAATCCTTTCCGCAAAAACTGATAGGACAAACCTTCCTACTGTCTGTCATGCCTGAATGTTAATTCTCGTTAGGTGCAAAACCTTTTCTGTTTCGATTGCTTTTCGCAAAGATATATCCAACTAACAGTACTATGCTATAGCACTATCCCTGCCCGTGCGTGTTATTTGGAATTAGGGGGCAGTTTGGCAGCTATGGGGCTTGTCCAGATGAATCAAAGTCAACCACGAAACTTCTCCAAAAATAATTCTGGCTTCTCTATTTTTAAGTTTTTTTAAAAAAAAAACATAAGACGAGAAATCCTACCAAATATATTATCTTTTAATGGTACAGCGTACGTCACGATCTTCTCTTCTTGCTCCTTTCCTTTTCTTGCTTTTTTCTTTTGGCCGACGACGATCCAAACTTTGTAGTTGACACGTACGCAATGAATGGGAGGACGTACATATCCAGAAATTAGTGCAAGGATACGGCTAGATAGTCCTGCCACCTCAATCAAATATAGTAGTATTAACAAAAGGCCTTTCTTATTATTTAATCTTTGGACTGATACCTCTTAAATATATAAGTATATAGTTTGAACTCATCAGTAATGAGCATTCATGGCAATATGAATTGATGTCTCCACCACGGCAGAATGGGACGTGAGCACCACTACAGCATAGTAACAAGACGGGAAATATTTTTTTCCAAAATTTTGAATTCAATTCCTGAAGAGTCGTAGCACATCCACGCTCCACGGTAAGATCCGGCAAGAAAAAAAACATGATTTATGTCTATAGCAAGTTAGCAACTTAGCATCCATAGGGGCTTCGACTTAACGTAACGAATTTGAATATATAATATCAAAGATTTGAGTGCAAGTTTCAGAGTAGAGTTCATTCGTGTTGCTATACTGCTCCTTTAACCGGAGTAACTTTGAAGAGCACAAACACAAATTCAAAATCATTTTATGGTACTGCTGAGGACAAAAATACAGACTGCAATCAGAATCTGAAAGTTGGACATTCTTGTCCCGCATTTGAAGGTAATGTAACCGGGATACTCCAATATCTTTTCAGTCACCGGTAGCTGTTCATTCTTTTGTCTGATGTTTTAGCACAACAAATGAACAAATTGAATATAATTGTCTTGATGTCTTCTAATTGTTTTATTTCCTACGGTGTAACTACTTGCGTACAATTGTTTCTTTTCAAAAAGGTCTCTGGCGGTCTGGCCACACGTTCTATGATGACTCAACTAATCATCTTTTTATGTGCTGATATTGTTTTAAGATTTTTTTTGTGTTTTTTAAGAATTTAACCACTCCTGTTTTCAGAGGTGTCCCTTTTTTCTAGAGGCGGCTCTATCAAAAACGTATCTAATCACATATGGTCTCACCTAAAATCGATCAATTTCTAGAGATGGTTAGTAATGTGACTTACCTCTAAAAATGGGTGTAGTAAAAAAAAAATTTCCTAACTTTTCAAGTTTTGGTGTAGTACAAAAATATTTCCTAACTTTTCAAGTTTTAAAGTTTCAAATTTGAACAATGCCCAATGATATGTTATTTCTGCGGTGACTTTGTTAATCTCAAAATTTTCTACTCAAAATCTCGAAGATAATCATATAGGAATAGAGTAAGCATGTATACTCAAAATTAAAGAGCTAACCTGGTACAAACATTGCTACCAGAAACATGTATGGGCGATGCGTTCTAACACCATCATTTTGCATGTCCTCTGCTATTGTCCTCATCCTAAATTATAAGATGTTTTAGATTTTATGAGTTTAGAGAAAGATAAAATGTCTTATAGTTTAGAATGGATGGATAACCCCGATGTTTTAAGCCACCTCTCGCCGACTAAAAGGCTCGTGGTCAAGCATTCGCCTCTATCCTTTCTTGGGAGAAATACTGAAATCCTCCAGCTAGCATGTAGCAACCCAATTGTTCCGGAATTCCCTGCTGGTTGAACGTGTCCCCTGTTTCTATCACAGAATGTGGCGCATGCAGTGATGACCTTAGCTTGGTTTTTTCTTCTATTGCCCATGCATTCAAACGCTGGCTGATGCTGCCGTCATACGCATGCAGTTTATCCGGAAGGAAGCCATCCGATCCAAAGTATAGTAGACGATCGACGCTCGAAGAACATACAAGTCAGAACTCAGAAGGGGCGGGCATGGCATGTTCTACACATAAGCGTGCCATTGCCATGCCACTTGTGTGAGTGGCGCCGACCCACTCCGATCCACGAAAAGCGACGCAAAGCCGCCCTCCTATCTAGCTAGGTAGCCGCGCGCGTACTAGCTAGAAACGGCACCGCATTGCCACTGGCAGAACAGAAGGCAGACGAGAAGTCACGCGAGACAGGCACAGCTGGAAGAAGGAGAAGTCCATGGCTGGCATGCGTGGCTGCTATATATATACTATGGAGATTGGCGAAGACGACAGCACAAGCACGCGCACCATATACCAATACAGCATTCAGTTCGTTCGTTCGTTCGTTCGTCAGCAACTGGATCGACATCACGATCGAACTGCCACTGAGAGAATGTCGATCGATCGATGTGAAGCCTAAAGAGGCTTCTCGCTGCCTTCTTCGGCAAGACGACAGCGGAGACGACAAGCAGGCAGGTCATCACGTACCATTCCATGGAGATCACAAGACCATGTGGCAATACAAGAGTGGGGGGCGGCTTGGCTGCTCGATCTTGTATGTCACCAGCTCGACCGAAGACGACAGGTCGAGGCTGCTGCAATTGCATTTGCACTGGGATCGATCGGGGCATGCACTGACGGATCATCGGACACAAGTGGAGCACATAATGTGGTGCTGCAACTGCAAGCCAAGATACGGCGCCTCCTTATCATGGGACTGGGAGAAGGCTAGTGCGGATGTGTAGGTGGCGGAGCTTTTCTCGCGCTTTTTTGCTCTTTTAGTTTTGCGATTCAGATGTGGAATTGGGTCTGCCGCCGGCACTGCCGAATTCAAATGTAATGAGAGAGCCAAGAAAGAATATAACAAACATCTATATCATTAATTATATCTTCCTTGTTTTCATTTTTCTTCCACTTTTGCTGTCAACTTGGTAGTTGCTTGTTCATTTTCTTCCTCTGTCAACTTATGAACTTAGTCCCTGGCTCCACATTTTCTTAGACTTGTTTCGATACCTCGTATATATCATTTCGTACGTCTCTGTGCTCTGCCGTCTGCGTCATCCAATAGAGGATGCTGGATCCGTCGAATGCGCAGGATATGTAGAGGAAGCATGATGCTTCTATTGAACCATGTTGCTAGTCTTATTACTTGTAAGAGATCTTTGATTTCGTTTCGAGCACCTATAGTACTAAGGGCCCGGCCCACCTTAGCTGGCGGCCTGTTGGGATGGACTCGTTCATTGTGGCCAACCCAGTGGGAACTACTACTTCCACTCAAAAAAAAAAAGTAGAAAATACTGCTGCATAGATGAGGAATTCTTTTTAGCCAAAAAATAGCATTAAAAAAACTCAACCAGCCAAGGTATGACCTCCTCAGGAGCATGGTAATTATGGTAGAAGACCTCAACCATGATTGCCAAAAATATCCTAGAAACCCTAAATTTTCAAGAACTAACCCTTATGGTCGTATCAAATGACGTGGTGTGACTCGCCATTAAAATCATGTCGTATGCTAGAAAACACTTTCCACTTAAGCTAGCGCCATACACATGGCACAAGAGCTAGCGCCATCGCGGATGGCGTGACACCAACCAAGTCATAGCAAAGCATTGTTCATTGAAGAGTTTGTTTAGTCTGTTTACACGCAGTCTAAAGGTTACACCGTGGTACATTATTTTCATTTAAGCATCTGTTTTGCCCATTTCAACGTCTATTTTGCTCGAATATAGCTCAAATATTGACCTAGGGTAGAAGGGCAAAATGCACCATGGTAGATACAACTCCATGACACCATAGAAACCCTCCTACAAGGCCCCATACACATGCAAGTATCGCACAAGAACTTGCCTCCCATAAAATCACTTTGCAGCAACCAATGAAATATTACAGAACGATCTAAAGAGGGTCATAGCTTACTCAACTTGCAGTCAATTAGGCTATATGATCTTTGGTTGCGGCATCTCTAACTATTCAGTTAGCGTCTTTCACATAATGAATCACTTGTTTTTCAAAGAATTACTCTTCCTAAGTGCCGGTTCGATGATTCATGCTATGTTGGATGAGCAAGATATGTGGAAGATACAGCTTGCCTCCTTTCCTTTGACCTATGACATGATGCTCATGGGCAACTTATCTCTTATTGGATTTCCTTTTCTAACTAGATTTTATTCCAAAGATGTAATCATAGAGCTCGTTTACACAAAGTATACCATTCATGGGAACTTTGCTTTCTAGTTGGGAAGTATCTCTGTCCTTTTCACTCTTATTACTCCTTTCAGCATTGCATTCCAAAGATATCACACACTCTAGAATATGTTGTTTATTTGACGGACAATTCGTAGATCTCACACTAACTTGGTTTTCATCTGAAGCATAGTCACCTTGAAGAATGGTCCATCCAACATCGTCAGATAATCTATCGAACATTCTCTCTCTCGGTACAAAGAAGGGTGCACACCCCCGTGGATAGTTCATATGGTCCTAACCAAACTATATTAAATGTTAAATACTTAAATCTCTTTGTTGATAAATGGGCTGATGATCTGGGGCGTCCATGGATGTTCGCCCTTGGCCTCCCCCTTCCCAATTTCTTCTTGGCTTAAAGTGCTCTAGGTAGTGCTTCAGTAAGAACTAGAGAGATGAGCTGATGAGAGTGAGAGGGAGAGAGCAAGGATAAAGTATGTGGAAGAGTGCTCTGAAGAGTCTGGTTGCAAGGATACAGTGTGAGGAAGAGTGCTCTAAGTACTATGGCATGCAATAATTTGTAGTTATGTTTAGTATCTCATTGCATAAGGTGTCTTGTGATTTGGCTACACTATTTAATTTCAATCTAGCCTTTCTATCTATATTTATGTGTATATACAATTGTTTTCTAATCATTCAACTAACTTTGGTGAGAATCTAATGCCACGAAGACCTAAGGTTTCCTTTGCAAGGTTCATCCATGGAGGGTGAGTGAGGACCCAATAAGATCGAACGGCATAAGGTTTCATCTGCAAGATTCATCCATGGATGGTGAGTGAGGACCAAAGATCGAAAGGCATACAACATTGATAATGTCTATGGGTGTGTTTGGTTTCCTGTCTATCTTCTAGCCTGGTTAGAATATAAGCCAGGCTAGCCTAAGTCTGTCCCTAACAAGCCAAGATAAACTTATTTGGTTACATGTACTTTCTAAGTCTGGCTAGCAACTAGTGTGTTTGCTTTGCTGGTTTGACTTGGATCCTCTTCTTTGTGCAGGTAAGTTTACCACCTTTGAGGCAATTTACCAAGCACCTGGTATAGATGTGCAACGGGCTGGCCTGGCATGGGCCCGTGCTAGGCATGGCCTTCCCAGGCATAGCATGGCGGTGTGCTGCCAGGCCGGGCCACCCTAATCCTTCGTGCCTGGCCGACGGCCCGACATGGCACATCGGCCCACTTTCCGTGCCGAGCCGGCCCAAAAGCACAGCCCATGAAACGTGTTGGGCCGGCCCAAGGCCCGAAAAGCAGAAGGCAGGGGCTGTAGGCCAAATCCGGCTGCTCAAAGCCGACTCCCAGCCTGCCGCACTCATGGCCGACAGTGGTGCCGTGTGGAGGAGGTCGTCGCGAGGGTCGTGGAAGAGGCCGGTAGGTGCCCCCAGCCACTCGAGCTCCACCACCGATGTGTCGGTGGGCTTGCGTGCATGTTGTTCTTTGAAAGGCAAAGGCCCCAAGCGAACAAGAAAAAAGAGAGGAAGAGCCTACACGGATCAACGTCCATGCCTTCACGCTCTTTTTCATCACTGCAACTCCAGTCACCGTGTGCCTCTTCTCTCCTCAGCTAATGCAAGCTGTCATAGGCACCACACTAGTCACCACCGATCTGCGTCCACTACGGCAAGGTCCCTACTCTTGTCAGGCCACGCTAAGCCGCACGTGCGCAACGGTGCCCCTCATTGGATCTCACCGCTGGCGACGATGCCCCTCATCGGATCTCATCGCTAGCGCTGCGGTGGCTGAATTCGGAGCTTGGCCGCCATGTGAGCAGAACACCAAGGCCTGGGGGAGCACACCAAAGTTGTCCCAGCAGGGAAGGGAGCACCGCCCATCCCTGAGCTCATGCTCCAACAAGGACCGCCGACCGACGAGGCAAGCGAGGCACCAGCAGAGAGACGGCCGATTGTGGGGGGCAAGTAGGCAAATGGGCAACCATGGAGGAGCAACGAATGGAGGGAGGAACGGGGACCCACGCCTGGCCATGCCTGGCTCCACAAAAACGAGCCATACAGGATGGCCCTCCAAAGCCATGCTCTAACCCATCTACATCTACAACCAACCAAACGAGCCCATCTTGGCTCCTAGAAACCGACTAGAGGTTAAGCACCTAACCAAACACACCCTATATTCCTAACATGGAAAGACAAAAAAGACTAGGTTAGCTAAAAGATGTATGGAGAGCGTCAAAAAGGCAGGTTAACTAAAATATATAATTTTTTAATAAATGTTAGGACAGATGAAGGGATCAAGAAGGCTAGGTTAGCCTTAAAAATATTTACATATAAATTTTAGAATCAATATAGCTACGTTATTAATACCTTCAATGAGAAGAGAGAGCCTGAGGGCCTATTTATGCGGCCTCTCAGACAACTCCAAGCACTCCCAGGCGACCCCTTAGGCCACAATCAGTTGCCTAGCAGGCATCTGCCAAGCCAGGGCACAATCCAAACAGGTTCGTCAGCAAACACCACCGTTGTATCGGCGGATATGCTACTCTAGAACCTCCAATGGCAAATGATGACCAACCCTATCCCACCAACGACGGTGGAAAGAATGGCAGAAGTCAAAGTTAGGAACAGATTCTTAAGTTAACAAACTCGGGTGGTCGGATACCTTCAGGATCCTCTCTGAAAAACTATGAAAGATTGAAAGGTCTCTATGTTAATTAAAATTTAATATTATGAGTCGATAATGAAGAAATAAGTCATGACTGGATAAATTGATTTCCAAAAAACCACTAATTAAGGTTAATAGTCTACAAAACTTAATAGATATACAGAGAAGTTACCGTGGTTTCTATAATCGGGACTGCTCAGTGGTAAAGACAGGACTGCTCAGTGGTAAACACAGTTAATTAGAGCATTTATAAAACTAATAACAAGTGAAACCGCTCTCCCGGTGTGGCACTATCGATCCAACACCCAAGAAAATCAGAAGTGGGGCCTCTTGTAATTGAATGCCACATAATTTGTCAAAAACGATTATATAAACAGAAAACGAACAAGGTTGACAAATTTCAATCGATACAGAACCAAAATCTTCCTCAGTATACTTGATGCAGACAGACACAAACTGCTACATCTAACAGGGCGCCACAACACGGCTTGGAATTACAGCCTCCTTCCTCTCCTACCACCCTTTCTGCGCGTGCTGTCAGTGGGGACTGGAGTAACATCCTCTGTGCACAATAAAATCCCAGGTTAACAAACCATGCAAAATAAATAAAAGTTCCTACCATACTTCTAGAAACCATAGTAAATTTTGATGTCACAGTAACTTCAAGATTCCACCAAATACTTCTAGCAACCATGATAAAATTTGACTTGCAACAAAACCTTTTCAAAAGACAATTCACAGTACATTCTACAATTTATGTATGATAACTAAAAGCAGAGGATGTATTTTAATGGAAGGGGGACTACAGTTATGCCTCCCCCTCCAGGTTCGGTTCAATGATACCAACAGGTAGACTATAGAACAATAGCCAGAATGTTTCTTATTCATAGTAGCTCAAGCTGAAGTTTTGCCCTTGCCAAGCTTGTTTCCAGATACCAAGACACCCCTAGGAACCAGAGCCACACTGTTTTTCCTTTGTATTCTTCACTGCTAAATATAACAGTGTACGCTCCGTGTTTTGAGTAGACAGTGTAATGACCAGTCTCCTCGATACTCAAGCCTGTTATTATATCCAAACGAAAAAACAAACTGCACGCCAAGGGAACCGAGGGAGTACATGTTTACCCCCTGGCCCAAAAATGCTTTGCCCTTGCCAAGCATGTTTCCAGATACCAAAACACTCCTAGGAACCAGAACCACGCCGTTTTTCCTTTGTATTCTTCACAGCTAAGTAGACACAGTAATGACCAGTCTCCTCGATACTCAAGCCGGTGGCTGTTATTGTGTCCAAACCAAAAAAACAAATTGCACACCAAGGGAATGGAGGGAGTACATATTTACCCCTTGGCCCAAAAATACTAGGCTAAGACTAAGACAATACTTAGCCTGGCTCTGCATAATATACAGCAGCAGACATCTGGGATCTTTCTGAATCTAGCTCAGATGAATGAAAGATACGAAAGGGAAAATTCGGAAAATTCATAGGCCAGCATGCTTACCAATACGGCCAATCTTCATGCCAGATCGAGCAAGGGCTCTAAGGGCAGACTGAGCACCAGGGCCAGGGGTTTTGGTCTTGTTTCCACCAGTGGCACGGAGTTTAATGTGCAATGCAGTAATTCCAAGCTCCTGCAAAGGAGAAAGAAAAAAGTGAGAACAAACTTATCAACAACAAATGCATTTTTTCCACAGTAAGAAAATACCTTGCATCTTTGTGCAACATCCTGTGAGGCAAGCATAGCAGCATAAGGTGAGGACTCATCACGATCAGCTTTAACCTTCATGCCACCTAGACAATGCAAAAAAAAAAATGTCAAATTCTCTGAGTGTCTAGAAAAGATCTTGCAACTTTAAGAAACCAGGACAATAGGCAAAACAGAACATTTGCTCTAATCCAGCTCAAACAGGTATATACCACAATAAATAGCTGTCTGAAAGCTCATAACAGAACAAAAGACATAGTATGTGCTCAATTGATTTGATGCTTGATTCAGCAACAGACACAACAAACAGAAATCATGTTCACTTCCATGATATAGGCACCTTCATTCAATTTAGCAATGGTACCAAGCAGGAATGACTTGGCAAAATCAGTGCAAAATGCAACTGACTGAGACCAAGCAAACACCACAGGATACACAATAGCAAGATGAAGGCACCTAAAACAGACAGGAAGAGAGAGGACCCAGAGAAAAACTCTCTAGTCCCTCATTATCAATGTTGCACAGCTATGACTCGAAACGCTCCCACGTGAATGGAAGGGAGGCGATCTTAAGGGCCGTGCTTGAGAAAGACAACTAGACAACAACACAAAGCATTACCATATAACATTCCTTATATTACAAATCAACCAAAAACAAACCAAGATAGTCCATACAATGTGATGCTAGAGACCATGTCCAGGTTAACAATGCAACTGAAGCAATGGAATGAAGTGGATGGCAAGCTCCACCAGCCAAACTAAGCAGCATATTCATCAACTAAAGCTACATTTCAAAGAGAGCCAATCAATAGCCAACAGCACAAATTAGCATATGAAAAAATAACAATGTCATCGCAATCAGAGAGTAACCCTAGTACAATAGATCAACTACAACTACATCTCTTTATAGAGAAAGAGCCTAACCAACAGTAGAAACACCATTCCAACAACACCAGTGCCATTGCAATCAGACAATAATTCCAGTATCATAGGAACATGCAAAAGAAACTTGAGAAGGCCAAGTACCAGTGATGCGGACAAGCGTCTCCCTTCCGGACAGATCAGTCACATGCTGCAACACCCACACAAATATTCATATATTAGTTTCGATTTTTTGCTCGTTTCTGCGAATCCTTCGCCCAGAATCGGATGGGAATGGAATCGGGGGTCGCAGCATCTTACGATGAATGTGTCGTTGAAGGAGGCGAAGATGTGCGCGACGCCGAAGACGTGCTCGCCCTCGCGGACCGCGGGGCCAAGCGTCACATTCTCCTCCTTGGGCTCCCGAGTCTTCTTCCTCCCAGACTGCACAGCATCGGCGCAAAAACAGCAATACGGCGGTCACGGCTAGGGCACTTTTGAGATCTGAGAGAGGACGAAGAGGTAGAGGTGGCCAAGGTACGTACCATGGCGGCGACGGTTGCAAAAGAGGGGTATGTTAGGGTTTGCTAGGGAGGACGGCGGCGAGTAGCGGCGGCAAAACCCTAGCACGCAGCGGCTGTGTCTCGGCTTCACGCTGCCTGTATAAGTAGCGGGTCGACCATACGTGGCTATGGGCTTGTTTGGGCCATGCGTGCTCGTAGGCCACGTCTCCATCTCGTGAACCAGCCCAATAGGTTTTTGAGCAACACCAGCCCAATAGGTAATATCTTCAGTTCTCTCTCTTTAAAGTGCCTATTATATGCGTAGTATAAGTTTGACCTGTCAATCTGTCATCCAAATCCAATAGCCAAACACAGAACGTACTGCATTTTTTTTGGCTGTGAAAACTAGGATTTGCTAGGTTTAACGTGGTCTTGTCTCGTATTGTATTTAATTATATTCAATAAATTCTAGATCCATATAATAATGCTATGGTGCAATATAATTTTAGTTCCGTATGACTCGATTTAAATAGATGAACTATGTGTGCACCTATTAAGAAGTGGAGAGACGCTAACGACGTGCCACGTGCTTGCAGTTGCAGCAGGGAGCGAGTGTGTGGTGTGTATCAGTGTATGGTATGGGTCAGGCCACGACATGACATGGTGCCGGTTGTGCTTGGTTTTGCCGCTTGGGCAGCTAGTTGGGAGTTTTCGTAATTGCATCTGGGAAGCTATAATATTGTGGTGATTACTCCTCTCTTGAACCGAGATTTAGCTCTTTGGGTTCTCGACTCCCGAGCAGGCCATCGGGTTTTGGAGAATGTCTACACACGATTGCTCGTTGTCGATTGACGATATTGTTACGACTACTCTCCAACGAATTACGAATCTTTTACATAGCAATCCTGCTTCCAAAAGCTTGACGATGAATTGGGCCACGTCGCCCGTTAGCCGGCTTACCGTCCGATCCAGCAAACAAGCGATTTCGACCGTCCGATCGTGGTTTTTCGGGGTCTCCTGCCCGTTAAGCCCGCACGCAAGCGGGCATCACGAATGCTCCCGAACGCACTCGGCTTCGCCCCACTCCGCCTCGGGCTGTTGGGCTCATACTCATGCGCCGCGACGCCGCCTCCACCTGCGGTGCCACCTCCGTCGTCCCTCTCCCTCGCCCGATGCTCGGCGACGCCAGCCTTGCCGCGCCCGCGGGTGTCGTTTCGCTCGCCACACGCTTAGGGAGGTCCGAGTCTTTGTGACGCGACCAAGCACGGCCGCGACGGATGTCCGACGGCGGGTCCGGCCGGTCATGACAGCCGCGGGCAGAAGCGGCAGGGTCCACGCTTTACGGGCGGCGGCAAGTGAGCCACTGACAAAAGCGCGCCCGCAGCGGCCTACGAGCCTCTCCGGTGTCTTGGCGAACCACCCCCGAGGCCCCTCAATCAATTAAACGACGCCGAGGCCACCGCTGGCGTGGTGTAACACCCGTGTTACGTTAAGCAAACCCGCCATGTCATCATCATCATTGCATGAGCATTCATGATTAGAAAACCCTAATTCAAATAATTAAAATAAGTTTACGATTCTAGGGTGTTGTTTGAGCTCCTTTGTATTACATGTGCTTATGTTTATAATTTGAATCCTGCTCACATGTTTGATTTCTTAAATAAAACCAATCAATTAAAATCAACCGTGATGTTTGCAAGTGCTTGGCTAACCCCGACTTTCACCTTAAACAAGTTTTCTAAATCAAATGAGGTGCAAGAGAGAACCAAGTTTGAAATTGGCATTCAATTCCCAAATCCTAGCTTGAGAGGCTAAGTGTTGGAATTGGAATATCACTTTCAAATTTGGTGAGCTAACCATGATTAATTTTATAAATAAAAGTTGCCAACCAATGGCACCTTTTGAAAGTATGAACTTTGTACTTTGAAAATATGCTATTGGTTGGGTTTGAAAAGTGTCACAGCTTCACTATTTATTTGCCCAAGATTTCAATTTGAAATTCATTTCAAAAAGGGATATTTTCAAGTATGTTTTTACCCACTTCATAATTTCACCTCAAAATATTCAAAATTTGGGAAAACTTCCAAAATACAGTTTGTGCATCTCTTTGAGCTCTACAACTTTGGTATACAAAGTTTTTCAAGTTTTTGAATAAAATTTGGAGTAATTTCAAAAAGTAATTTGAATTTCAAATTGTCCCCTTTTAAGTTTTAAACTACAATTCAAAAATTATTGGGTTTCATGAAAAACTTCCTAAATGAAAGTTGTAGATCCTGAGAAATAGAACAACTTTTATTTTTGGAGATTTTATCTTTTATTCAAAAATTGAAAGTAATTTTAAAATCTCCCAAGTTAGGTTTTTGCTTTAAATTCAAATTTGATGTTCAAATTCAAAAACTATTTGGAATCTGACCAAACTTGCTAAATGAAAGTTGTAGAGCATAAAAAGTTGTACAATTGATATTTTGGAGATTTTTGGTGTACTGTTCAAGTTTTTAGAGTAATTTTGAAAATGGAAAAGGGAGAGGTGGCACTGCTACAGTGCATGAACAGGGGGGTGCCATGCCGGGACGGCGGCCGACCGGCCGCCGTGGCCCTTCTCGCCGTTCCCGCCTTTCCCGCGCTGCCAACCACCTCCAACGGCGTCGTGACATCACCCTCCACCTGTCCGACCGACGCTCGTCCTATAAAAACCGCAGTCGCCGGCGTCGTCGACTTTTTTCCTCTTCCTCACCGTCGGCCGTCGCCGGTTCTTACGAAAAAATCGCGCACCACACTCACTCACTGCCTCCCATAGCTTGCAGCCACCTCCGCCTTGCTCCTGCGCACACTTTGAGTCACCGGTAGAGGCCGTGAGACCCTCGGATTTGCTCGCGCGCCGTCTTCTTCTTCTTCTCCGATCAACCATCGCCGCCACCCCCCGGTGAGCTCCCACTCCTTGATCAAAGCAGCTCGGGGTCGTTTTTAGTAGCACGTTGAGTTCGTGTTGTGATGTTGGATCGCTTGCCGTGCTTGGTTTCGCCGGAGGAGGTCCGGTGAGCCGGCCACCGTGAGATCTTGAGATGCGCCGTGAGCCGCCGGTGTCCTCGGTGAACGCAGCGCTCCGGTGGTCGGCTATGGTGGTATAGTAGCTCGTTAGGTGCGGTTCGGAGAGGGGAAGGTGATGGGGCAGCTGTTTTTCGTCGGATAGATCGCCCGGTGGCGAAGCCGCCGCCGTCGTCGCCGTTGCCCCGTCGGCCGGTGAGAGAGGAGAGGAAGAAGGAAGGCGCCGACAGGCGTGCCCCTTGTCGGCGAGGGAAGAGGGAGGAGCAGAGCAGCGCGGCCGCTTCAAGACGCCTTGCGTGCGGAGATGGGCCGTCTGGGGCGATGGGCCGCCAAAGTCTGTCCTCATGGGGAAAAAGAAAATGCTTTTCTTTTTCCTTTTTTAAAATTTCCAAGACACAGTTTTCATCTTTTTGCTATAATTTTATTTGGGCAGATAAAAATGTGAGAAAAAATATATATGTGATCCCTGTGATATGCTCTACACCAGAAAAAAATGCTAACCTCTGTTTTTCAGTAACTTTTGTTGGTGATAAAAATTGCTTCTCTAATTAATAAATGCAACTTCCATGATTTTTAATAATTAAAATATAACTCCAAAAATTATGAAATTTATTTTGTGTGCTAATTAGATGGTAATGAGCTTAATTATGAAGTTTAATCCTGTTTTGATTAAGTTTTGTATTATGCTTAATTAATACCGTGTTTTAATTAAAGTTTAATTAGTAATTCCTTAATTAATTAGGGTTTAATTAACACTTAATTAGCGAAGTTAATTAGTGGCTTTCAACGACTGTAAAAATGGTCAATAAATTAGTAATCACCTCTAATCACCATTAGGGTTGCTTGATTTTGGGATTTAGTGATGACCCTAGGTCATTAACCCTAATGACCTTCGGCATTTCATGTTGATTGTGTATCGCTAGTCCGTCCGTCGTCGACGCGTTAGTTATACCTTCTTAGTATGAGGTTGCCGTGAAGGAAAGTTGTACTCAAGATCGATTAACAATCGTTACATCATTATCGCATGCTCTTTTGTTTAATGCATTGTAATCATGCATCTGTATCGTGTAGCCGTCGAGTCTGAGGAGGGGGTCGAGCCGTCTCAAGTTTCCCAAGAGGTTGGATCTGATCTCGGTGATTGGGTAGCTGAGTCTCACTTCATCGAGCCCCAAGGCAAGCCCCGGATGCATTCAAACCTATCCTTGTATTTCGAAAGTTTTATGATTTCATGTGATGATATAATGCATTAGGTGTAGGAGTTGTGTGCTATCCTACTTTGATGCATTTACCGTACCTTGCTACATTATCCTGGATACCTGTTTTGATTTCGAAATGCTTAGTCACGCTTAGCCTTGCTACTAGAATAGGTTTTGATAAATTGTTTCTAAAGTTGTGATAACAATACTCCCTGAAGGGAATTTATGAAAACTTGATGTTGCTTGTCGCCTACCTCTCACCTTGGCCGGGTCAGGGGTACGCCCAAGAACATGATGATGAATAAATCGAGACGCCGGTGGAGTGACTTGCATCGGGAGGGGCTACTGCCCTGGTGTAGTGTCGTCCACTTGTGTCGGTTAAGCACCGTTCGTTGCTTGGCCCTTGGATCATGAGGTTATTGGATAATACTAGTCGCATGCTAATGGCGGTAAACTCCACTTGGACTATCTTTTACTAGAACGGACAAGTAGCGTGTGCCCATCCTACGATGCGCACCGCCGAAGTGACCGAGCGGCCGTAGTGAGGTGGTGTACTGTACCTCCGTTCTGGTAGGGAGAAATCCGGGCGTGAGTTGATGTATGTAAGATGTTGGTCCTGCATACATCGTGTGGCTAGAAGCCCCAATTGGGTATATTAAGCGATTCGAATCGTCGTGTGCTCCACGATATGGGGCCGTGATCCTCGCACCAAAGATCGTAGTAATAATGGAAGTTGAGTATGGAAAGTTTTGAATTCGGTATATGTTTGACGAGTGATTGATACATTAAGGACCGGCTTAGTCTTTTTAGCAAAAAGAGTTTTTTGATCTTGCTAAAGCCTCACCTTGATTCCTATTAGCCAAAGATTCCCGAGTCTTCTCCCCAATTTTGGTCGGGTAAGTCTTATGGAGTACTTTTGTACTCGGGGTTTGTTTAACCCCTCGTTGCGGGTGAACCGCATGGGCAAGCGTGCTACGACCCTTTGCCGCATGACGGTAATTGAAGAGGTGACCGATGAAGAGTGAATTGAGTGGCCTCAGGCGCAGGGCACCTTTTGTTGAGTGAGTGTAATAAAGTTATATAATGATACTTCCATTTGTTTGTAATAATACTGTTTGTATAAGTTTTACAAAATGTTTGTAAATTAAGTTATTGTAAGTCTTCCGCTACTCGGTATTTTGTATGAAAGCTGTTGTAATATTTGTGATGTATCCGTAAGTATCGATCCCGAGTGATTGTGGTTTATCGGGGATCCACCCGACGGAACATTCTAGGTTATATGGTGTATAAGCATGGTTGATCGAGGTCTTAGGGACAAGGTCGGTGCTTGTGGGCCATATAATTTAGAAGGTTCTCGCCACGTAGGGTATCGAGCGGTACTTACAAAGATACTTACAAGATACTTTTCAAAAACTTCAAAATGTTTTGGATCTAAATGCTAAAATAGGGTTTTTAGTCCAAATTATTGCTTCGCCTCCGTCTTAATTCTTTCTAGTAGCCCCCATAGGTGCTATTTATAAAAGTCTTAAGCGGAGTATCATGTATTTTCTCTTTTGCCCTACATTGCTAAAAGTATGCTTATGTTGAGTTTAAAAGATTTTTACTTGATCCGTAGGTCCGATCATGCATCATATTTAATTCACATGTTTAAAAATTTAATTCCCAAACAAAGTGGTTGGGGCTAAGTAAAAATCAATCCTATTCTTGCCGACTTTTAAGGTTCTCAATCTTATAGATTCTATCTTTGCTTTCTACTGGATGGCCCGTACCAAAGCGGACTCCTCGCAAGAAGACTGGTCCTAGGGGTGTGCCACGCCACCACCGGCACCACGTCGTCATGATGCTGAGGCCGGGCCAAGCGGGGCAAAGCCCGAGAAGAAGACCAAGAAGCAGAAGATAGCCGAGTTGTCTGGCCGAGCTAGCTATCGCTACCAAGGAGCGTAGCATAGCAATTGCCGAAAGGGATGAAGTGAAGTCCGAGCTAGAGGGTCAACCGAGGCAGAGCAAAATCGGATTTTCGAGTCATCACCAAGCTTAACAAAACCATCGCCGTCTTCAAAGATGAGCCGGACGGCGCGATGCATCGAGGAACGATGGGTACGATTACATTGAGGAGCCGCAGATCCGTGGGCGAACCTCGGCATATACAAACTGCTCTGCATGAGGAGATCCATCACCAAAGATAATCTCCATGATCCTTTATACCAGCCAGCCAGTCGCCGTAGATGACTTAGGTGCCGTGGAGTCACTGTGAGGCGCACTCAAAGACCGACCGAGGAGTCCGAGGTAGCCGAGTCCGTGGCGTGCAATGAGTCCGACCCGGATGAGGGATCGACATCCGAGCTCCCCCGAGAGAGAGAGAGATGTAATATATGTTAAATAGTCAACTCAGGGGTGTCCGGCCTATGGGCGGACTTGTAAAATAAATAAGTGAACCTTTGTATGACCGGGCTTGCAATCGTTGCTTTCAATTTTAATAAATCCCGCTTGTGAATAAATCCGATCTTGTTTATAACAGGATGTCCGGTTATTCACAAGAGAGGGGTGAGGTCCCTCGTGCACCACAAGCACCACCGCCTTTGGTCAAGCCGTGGCGCCTTTAGTCCACGCCACCATCGAGAATGCCCGTATGCTACGGGAGATAAGTCGCCAGAATCGAGAATGCACCACGTGAAAATCGTGGTCGCCGTAATCACGACGAAATCACATATGCGGACTTCACCGATACTCGTCCGGCCGGTGTTCACCAGGGCTGAGGAGCCCCTAGAAGCTAATGATTGGCTTCGCATTATAGATCTGAAGTTTGATCTATTTGGAAGGTTGTCCGGACTTGATGAAACCCAAGTTTGCCGCCCAAGCCAATGAGAGGCCCCGCATCCGCATGGTGGGCGAATTTCCTTGCACGGCCCGGCCGACCGGTAATCACCGGACCGTGTTCAAAGATGCATTCCGTCGGCATTTTATACCCGACGGAGTAATGCAAGCTAAGTTAGAAGAGTTTTTAGACCTAAAACAAGGTGGACAATCGGTGGTGCGAGACGTAAACTCCTTTAGCCACCTCTCACAATATGCACCGAACATGTGGATACCGATATAAAGAAGAAGAAGTGCTTCCTCGGGGGTTTAAAGGGAGATATCAAAACCCACCTTACCTCAAACCCCAATGCCACTTTCTACGAGGCAAAGGGATATAGCCATTGCCTATGAGAAATCCCCGCCGAGCAAAAAGAGTGAGGAGCGACGTGCTTTCTCTCGACAATGGGCGGAATCCGAAAACGCCGTAAAGTTATCTATCATCCCACCCAAAGACTATCGCCCCACCATTTCGCTATCCCACAACAACCGCAAAAAAATCCTCAACCCTATCGCTACCCACCACAAAGCGGAACAAGCTCCGAGGCAACAGTGTACCCTCGCCTGGCGCCGCAACCTATCCCCAAAGCGGCCCGAACACCCACCCTGTTCAAACCCAACCCACCAAATTCCCACAAAATACTTCTACCGGTTTCGCCCCGTGTTTCAATTGTGATCAAGTCGGGCATCTGTATCAAACCGTCCCTATCCCAAAAGGAATGCTTCCCAATTTCAGCAAGGGGTCCGGCGGTCACAGCCCCCGAGTCAAGGCGGGGTGTTCCACAAATGTCCTCCCGAAGGTTAATGCCGAGAAGAAGACTCAAGGCGCGTCTATCAAGTCCAGTCGGGGAACGTTCTTGAAGGAGAACCCGTGTTGATGGGTATGTTCCTTGTTGCCGGTCACCCCAAGCACTTACATTATTTGATTCTCGTGCATCTCATACATTTATCAACCGCACATTTGTTACCAAGCATGAA
Source organism: Chrysopogon serrulatus (assembly GCA_015844335.1). Taxonomy (NCBI): domain Eukaryota; kingdom Viridiplantae; phylum Streptophyta; class Magnoliopsida; order Poales; family Poaceae; genus Chrysopogon; species Chrysopogon serrulatus. Next base: position 36,887 of record JADLZL010005984.1, on the reverse strand, counting down.
ATTCCCATAAAAGAAATTAAAGATGAGTTTATGGTGCAATCACCGGGAGGGCGTATGTGTACACGGAAGTAGTCTCTCATTCCTATATCTCTTGGTGGGTATTTATATCCCACGGATCTCGATAGTATTGAAGGATCAAAATATAGATGTGATCCTCGGAATGAACTGTTACGCCAAGATGGCGCCGTGATAGATACCTCGAATAGAAATGTTAAGTTGTTGTTACCCGATAACCAAATCCCACTCCTTATCCAATTTTCGATTCCCAAGAAAGCGGTTACGACCGCTAATGCAACCTCGATGCCAAGACTTCAAGGTATACCGGTAGTCCGGTGTGAGTTTCCGGATGTGTTCCCCGATGATTTGCCCGGACTACCACCGGAAAGAGATGTTGAATTTGTGATTGAGTTGAAACCTGCATGCACCAATCCCGAAGAGCTTATAGGATGCCCCCAAAAAGAGTTAGCGGAATTGAAAACTCAATTGAAAGAACCGTTGGATAAAGGTTTTATCCGACCTAGTTCATCGCCGTGGGGTTGTCCTGCAATCTTTGTGAAAAAAGAAAGATCAAACTCGAGAATGTGTGTGGACTACCGTCCATTAAACGAGGTGACCATCAAAAATAAATATCCTCTTCCTCGTATCGATCTTCTCTTTGATCAACTTGCGGGAGCCAAGGTGTTCTCCAAGATTGATCTTAGATCCGGCTACCACCAAATACGTATACGGCCGGAAGATATTCCGAAAACCCCTTTACCACCGATACGGCCTATACGAATATCTAGTCATGTCATTTGGGCTTACTAATGCTCCAGGCCCATTTCATGTATCCGATGAACTCGGTGTTTATGCCCGAAGCTCGATCGTTTTGTCGTAGTGTTCATCGGCGACATTCTTATATATTCCAAAAATAAAGAAGAGCATGCGAGCATCTCCGTATTGTTCTGCTCGTCTCCGAGAGCATCGCCTTTATGCTAAATTTAGTAAGTGTGAGTTTTGGCTTAGTGAAGTCAAATTCCTTGGTCATGTCTTATCGGCCGAGGGTGTTGCAGATTGATCCCAAAGAAAAATCCAAGATATTCTTAATTGAAACCACCCACCACCGCTCATCAAGTTCGTAGCTTCCTTGGAATGGCGGGATATTACCGCCGTTTCGTTCTGATTTCTCCAAATTAGCCAAACCAATCACGAGAACTCCTCAAGAATCAAACCAAATTCCGATGGTCATCCAATGTGAGCAAGCTTTCCATAAGTTAAAAGATCTTCTAACCACGCCCCAATCCTTGCTCGGCCCGGATATTGAAAAGCCATTCGATGTGTATTGCGATGCGTCCCGCATCGGCATCGGATGTGTGTTAATGCAAGAGGGCAAAGTTATTGCTTATGCTTCGAGGCGCTTGAAGCGACATGAAGAGCATTATCCAACTCATGATCTTGAGTTAGCCGCAGCTTGTGCATGCTCGAAAATATGGAGGCATTATTTGCCGGGCAACAAATGTCATATTTATAGTGATCATAAAAGTTTGAAGTATATCTTCACACGCCTCCGAGTTGAATATGAGACAATAAGGTGGCTTGAATTAATCAAAGATTATGATCTTGAAGTCCATTATCATCCTGGCAAAGCCAATGTGGTTCTTGCGGATGCTCTCGGTCGAAAAGAGTCGATTGCAACTGCCTTGCTTGTCACTCCAAAGAAATCTGAGTCTATGTCAAGAGTTAGAGAGATTAAATATTGATATAATTTCTCGGGGTACTGAATGATATCACCGTACACTCATCTATTCAAGAAAAGATTATTGCCGCTCAACGAAAAGCAACGGGCTCAAGCATATCGGAGAAAAAAGTCGGATCGGGGGCAAGCATCTTGCTTCCGCCTTGATGACGATAATGTGTTATGGTTCAAAAAATCGTCTGTTGTTCCAAAAGTTCCCGAGCTCCGGATGATTCTTGATGAAGCTCACCTAACCAGATTCTCGATTCACCCGTAGCAATAAGATGTATCATGACCTCGAGGCGCGAGATTCTCGTGGACTAAAATGAAAATCGAGATAGCTCGCTATGTTGCAAGATGTGACACTTGTCGAAAAGTCAAAGCCGTGCATCCAAGACTAGGAATGCTACAACCTTTACCAATTCCAGCCTGAAGTGGGAAGATATAAGTATGGATTTTATTGTGGGTCCGCCTACAACAAAGAAAAGGGTTATGATTCTATATGGGTGATTGTGGATCGGTTGACTAAGTCGGCCCATTTTATTCCAGTGAAAGAATGTTTACCGCGCACCTCAATATGCACGGTTATACATAGACCGAATTATGTGTTTGCATGGGGTACCCAAGTCTATTGTTACCGATAGAGGTACACGCTTTGTTGCTAAATTCGCAGAAATTTCATGAAACCTTGGGTACTAATTTATTATATAGTACGGCTTACCATCCGCAAACCGGAGGGCGGACCGAAAGAGTAAATCAAATTCTTGAAGATATGTTGAGATCTTGTGTATTGACATATTCCTCAAGATGGGATGAATGTTTGCCATTAGCGAGAATTTGCTTATAATAATAGCTATCAAGAAAGTCTCAAAATGGCACCATTTGAAGCATTATATGGTCGACGATGTCGTACTCCACTTAACCGGTCCGAACCAGAGAAAGGTGGTTCTATGGGGTTGATTTAGTTAAAGAAACCCAAGATAAAGTCGACAAATTCGAGCAAATCTGAGAAGGGCTCAGTCTCGACAAAAGAGTTATGCAGATCGTCATCGTCGACCCTTGGCGTTTAAAGTTGGAGATTATGTATACTTGAAGGTGTCACCGAGCAAAGGTATCGACCGTTTCGGGGTGAAAGGTAAACTAGCACCTCGATACATCGGTCCATTTCAAATTATTGAACAGTGTGGGAAGGTAGCATACCGTCTGGATCTACCTGAGCAATTGTCTCTTGTACACAATGTGTTTCATGTGTCCCAACTGAAAAAGTGTTTGCGAGTACCAGACAAGGTCACTGACATTGAAGGTCTTCGCATTGAGCCTGATCTGAAATGTGCGAGTACCCAAATAAAATTCTTGATCGAAAAGACCGAGTCACCCGCAGGCACATAAGAAGATTTTATAAAGTTCAGTGGGATCAGCACTCGAGGATGAAGCCACTTGGGAATCGAGGAATTCTTGAATGAGCACTTTCCTGAGTTTCTTTCTTCTTTCTCCTAAGTCACGATTCGTTTCTAAGAATTGTGACTTTCCCAAAAACATGAGACTTGTAATATGAACCCTTCTACCTCCCTCATGAAACAATGTAAGATGTGTTTGCTTGACACATTTCCTTTTCTATTACTTAGCCCTAAGCTTTGAATCTCGGGACGAGATTCCTTTTAAGGGGAATATAATGTAACACCCCTGTTACGTTAAGCAAAACCTGCCATGTCATCATCATCATTGCATGAGCATTCATGATTAGAAAACCCTAATTCAAATAATTAAAATAAGTTTACGATTCTAGGGTGTTGTTTGAGCTCCTTTGTATTACATGTGCTTATGTTTATAATTTGAATCCTGCTCACATGTTTGATTTCTTAAATAAAACCAATCAATTAAAATCAACCGTGATGTTTGCAAGTGCTTGGCTAACCCCGACTTTCACCTTAAACAAGTTTTCTAAATCAAATGAGGTGCAAGAGAGAACCAAGTTTGAAATTGGCATTCAATTCCCAAATCCTAGCTTGAGAGGCTAAGTGTTGGAATTGGAATATCACTTTCAAATTTGGTGAGCTAACCATGATTAATTTTATAAATAAAAGTTGCCAACCAATGGCACCTTTTGAAAGTATGAACTTTGTACTTTGAAAATATGCTATTGGTTGGGTTTGAAAAGTGTCACAGCTTCACTATTTATTTGCCCAAGATTTCAATTTGAAATTCATTTCAAAAAGGGATATTTTCAAAGATTTTTTTACCCACTTCATAATTTCACCTCAAAATATTCAAAATTTGGGAAAACTTCCAAAATACAGTTTGTGCATCTCTTTGAGCTCTACAACTTTGGTATACAAAGTTTTTCAAGTTTTTGAATAAAATTTGGAGTAATTTCAAAAGTAATTTGAATTTCAAATTGTCCCCTTTTGAGTTTTAAACTACAATTCAAAAATTATTGGGTTTCATGAAAAACTTCCTAAATGAAAGTTGTAGATCCTGAGAAATAGAACAACTTTTATTTTTGGAGATTTTTATCTTTTATTCAAAAATTGAAAGTAATTTTAAAATCTCCCAAGTTAGGTTTTTGCTTTAAATTCAAATTTGATGTTCAAATTTAAAAACTATTTGGAATCTGACCAAACTTGCTAAATGAAAGTTGTAGAGCATAAAAAGTTGTACAATTGATATTTTGGAGATTTTTTGGTGTACTGTTCAAGTTTTTAGAGTAATTTTGAAAATGGAAAAGGGAGAGGTGGCACTGCTACGATTGCATGAACAGTGCCATGCCGGACGGCCGGCCGACGGCCGCCCGTGGCCCTTCTCGCCGTTTCCGCCTTTCCTGCGCTGCCAACCACCTCAACGGCGTCGTGACATCACCCTCCACCTGTCCGAATGACGCCTTCGTCCTATAAAAACCGCGGTCGTCGCCGGCGTCGTCGACTTTTCTCCTCTTCTCACCGTCGGCCGTCGCGGTTCTTACGAAAAATCGCGCGCACCACACTCACTCACTTTGCCTCCCATAGCTTGCAGCCACCTCCGCCTTGCTCCTGCGCACACTTTGAGTCACCAAACCCGAGGCGTGAGACCCTCGGATTTGCTCGCATTGCCCGTCTTCTTCTTCTTCTCCGATCAACCATCGCCGCCACCCCCCGGTGAGCTCCCACTCCTTGATCAAAGCAGCTCGGGGTCGTTTTTCGTTAGCACGTTGAGTTCGTGTTGTGATGTTGGATCGTTTGCCGTGCTTGGTTTCGCCGGAGGAGGTCCGGTGGCCGGCCACCGTGAATCTTGCCCGCCGGTGAGCCGCCGGTGTCCTCGGTGAACGCGCTCCGGTGGTCGGCTATGGTGGTATAGTAGCTCGTTAGGTGCGGTTCGGAGAGGGAAGGTGATGGGGCAGCTGTTTTGTCGGATAGATCGCCCGGTGGCGAGCCGCCGCCGTCGTCGCCGTTGCCCGTCGGCCGGTGAGAGAGAGGAAGAGGAAGGCGCCGACAGGCGTGCCCCCCTTGTCGGCCGAGAGAGGGAAGAGGGAGGAGCAGAGCCGCGCGGGCCGCCACGCGCACGCCACGTGGAGACGGGGCCGTGCGGGCCGATGGGCCGCATGAACCGTCCAAGGGGAAAAAAAAATGCTTTTCTTTTTCCTTTTAAAATTTCCAAGACACAATTTTCATCTTTTGCTATAATTTTATTTGGGCAGATAAAAATGTGAGAAAAATATATATGTGATCCCTGTGATATGCTCTACACCAGAAAAAATGCTAACCTCTGTTTTTCAAGAACTTTTGTTGGTGATAAAAATTGCTTCTCTAATTAATAAATGCAACTTCCATGATTTTTAATAATTAAAATATAACTCCAAAAATTATGAAATTTATTTTGTGTGCTAATTAGATGGTAATGAGCTTAATTATGAAGTTTAATCCTGTTTTGATTAAGTTTTGTATTATGCTTAATTAATACCGTGTTTTAATTAAAGTTTAATTAGTAATTCCTTAATTAATTAGGGTTTAATTAACACTTAATTAGCGAGTTAATTAGTGGCTTTCAACGACTGTAAAAATGGTCAATAAATTAGTAATCACCTCTAATCACCATTAGGGTTGCTTGATTTTGGGATTTAGTGATGACCCTAGGTCATTAACCCTAATGACCTTCGGCATTTCATGTTGATTGTGTATCGCTAGTCCGTCGTCGTCGACGCTAGTTATACCTTCTTAGTATGAGGTTGCCGTGAAGGAAAGTTGTACTCAAGATCGATTAACAATCGTTACATCATTATCGCATGCTCTTTTGTTTACTGCATTGTAATCATGCATCCAGTATCGTGTAGCCGCCGAAGTCCGAGGGAGGGGGGGTCGAGCCGTCTCAAGTTTCCCAAGAGGTTGGATCTGATCTCGGTGATTGGGTAGTCGAGTCTCACTTCATCGAGCCCCAAGGCAAGCCCCGGATGCATTCAAACCTATCCTTGTATTTCGAAAAGTTTTTATGATTTCATGTGATGATATAATGCATTAGGTGTAGGAGTTGTGTGCTATCCTACTTTGATGCATTTATCGTACCTTGCTACATTATCCCGGATACTGTTTTGATTTCGAAATGCTTAGTCACGCTTAGCCTTGCTACTAGAATAGGTTTTGATAAATTGTTTCTAAAGTTGTGATAACAATACTCCCCCGAAGGGAATTTATGAAAACTTGATGTTGCTTGTCGCCTACCTCTCACCTTGGCCGGGTCGTGGGTACGCCAAGAACATGATGATGAATAAATCGAGACGCCGGGTGGAGTGACTTGCATCGGGGGGGCTACTGCCCCGGTGTAGTGTCGTCCCACTTGTGTCGGTTAAGCACCGTTCGTTGCTTGGCCCTTGGATCATGAGGTTATTGGATAATACTAGTCGCATGCTAATGGCGGTAAACTCCACTTAGACTATCTTTTTACTAGAACGGACAAGTAGCGTGTGCCCATCCTACGATGCGCACCGCCGTGACCGAGCGGCCGTGAGTGAGGTGGTGTACTGTACCTCCGTTCGGTAGGGAGAAATCCGGGCGTGAGTTGATGTATGTAAGATGTTGGTCCTGCATACATCGTGTGGCTAGGAAGCCCCAAATTGGGTATATTAAGCGATTCGAATCGTCGTGTGCTCCACGATATGGGAGCCGTGATCCTCGCACCAGCATCGTAGTAATAATGGAAGTTGAGTATGGAAAGTTTTGAATTCGGTATATGTTTGACGAGTGATTGATACATTAAGGACTGGCTTAGTCTTTTTAGCAAAAAGAGTTTTTTGATCTTGCTAAAGCCTCACCTTGATTCCTATTAGCCAGCATTCCTGAGTCTTCTCCCCAATTTTGGTCGGGTAAGTCTTGCGGAGTACTTTTGTACTCAGGGTTTGTTTAACCCCTGTTGCAGGTGAACCGCATGGGCAAGCGTGCTACGGCCCTTGCTGCATGACGGTAATTGAAGAGGTGACCGATGAAGAGTGAATTGAGTGGCCTCTGGGCAGGGCACCTTTTGTTGAGTGAGTGTAATAAAGTTATATAATGATACTTCCGCTGTTTGTAATAATACTCTGGTTTATATAAGTTTTACAAAATGTTTGTAAATTAAGTTATTGTAAGTCTTCCGCTACTCGGTATTTTTTGTATGAAAGCTGTTGTAATACTTGTGATGTATCCGTAAGTATCGATCCTGGAGTGATTGTGGTTTATCGGGGATCCACCCGACGGAACATTCTAGGTTATATGGTGTATAAGCATGGTTGACTGAGGTCTTAGGGACAAGGTCAGTGCTTGTGGGCCATATAATTTAGAAGGTTCTGCCACACGTGGTCAGCCTTGGACAGTAGCTGCAAGCTCTGGCGGCAGCTCTCGTTATCCTTAGCATAAGACTCTTCACGCACACCAACAGCCAGCAGGCAACGACTGGAGGAGAGCTCCGGAAGCAGCAAGCTCCATGGTACTTGCACTGAATCTGATGCATCGACAATGAGAGCTCCAATTCCAGCTCCAGGTCCGTCCCATGCTTGCTCCCTCTATCCTCTCTCCAATGCTGCTGGTGTCCGTCTCCTTGTCCTTTCACAGTTCCTTTCCTAGCCTGCCTTTTGCCTCCCAGCCGTTCAATGAAATGCCTCAGGATCCTTGTTTCATAATTTTGTTGAAAAAAAGTAACAATACTTACTACAGATTCTTATTCTGGAGGTCCAACGTCAAATTGTAATGCTTTCACTAGATCATTGACATAGGCTAACTAGTAACTACACACCTTCCAAGTGCCCCTGATGTTTTAGCTCAAGGAAACTGTGGTGTTGGAGCTTGAGCTCATTGCTATGCCAGAGTTCACTGAGGAGCACCCACCCAGCAGTCCCTTGGTTGTGCCTCTCGCTGGAAATCGTCATCTCCATCCAGCAACTACTCTGTGCAATCCAAGGTTGTTGATTATAGTCCCTGTGCTTTGGTTTCATTTTTGCAGGAAAAGAGGGCAATAGCAAACCTGAAGAATGGCTTTGCAAGCATCCAATGAGCAGCGGCAATTCATGTTGAGGAAGGCCACATGTAATTCATGTTGAGAAAGGTAAAATTGTTACTGTCAAATGTTATTCAGGCTGAATCCCAAATATTTCCATGGCAAAAGGATCAGTATCATTCTTGCATTGTTTAATCTGATGACAGTGTGCTAATTCCACTAAATAGACTATCCTGAACTACTATGATTAATATGACAACTTAACTTCATTACTACCCAGTACAGTTGTATGCCACTTTACAGAGTTCCTCTCTTTAACTGAGCATTACACTTAATAGGGTGGAAAAGCGTACGTACTTAGATACAGTGTGATCTGCTAAACAAATGGGGCATACCACTTGGAAGATGTAAATAGCGCTCAAGAGCTAGCTCAATCATTTACTATAAATATTGAGATCATTGTACTGCTTACCATATAAACTTCTGCTCTAATAAATCAAATATGCTGTCACTGTTCTTCTCGAGGCCACTTAAAACAGCAATCATGTTATTGGGACTAGCATTTCCACAAGCTACTTACTCCATTGTTGATTAACTTCCAATATTATACTAAATCAGGTTTTGATCACCTGGATATTCTAGGTTTGTATCTAACTGAAGTTTCAGGCTTGAGTAAAATTTGTCTAAAACCAAATTAGCTCTTTCCAATTGATTGCTTCAAGGATAAATTTTTGTATTAACACACAAGTGATGACGATGACACAAGTCCACTATATGTTACAGCTACGAGATAGCTGTTGGATTACAATATAAATAAATTATATTATGCTTACATATAAGCATTTGAACCACATAATCATATAGGGAAAGAAATTCGGACACTGCAATTGCGTCATACAAGAAATGCTGAAATTTGCAGGGCTATACAGGGAATTTTCTCCTTAATAGTACCAGTGATTTCTAGATTATACACCCAGGGATATCTTCAGTTCTTCACTAAAGTTGAGCAGGACCTCCTTTGTGACTGTTGCACTGAAAATAGAAGGTTGAACAAATAGGCACTCTCAAAAAAAACCTTTACATAACTTATCATATTTTGTATTATTCTTGCAGCTAAAACCATTTTCACTTCACTTCCGATTTAGATTTGCATATTGGAGTACAAGCTTAGCCAAAACGTGCTTATTTTCAATCTAAGAATTTTTTCCTGCAAATAGAGTGTTGTTGTCTCCAGATGACAGTACCTACATATACAATATACTTTATCATGTCGATTCATATTAGTAGTATGACTTCAGCAAACCAAATAAAAAGGGATCCTCCAAATTAATTCATTCGGACTCAGTATTAAAGGGCATATAAAAAATTCACAGTTGCCATAAAGCTTTGAAATTGCTTCATTAACGCAAGTACTTAGATATATCATCTTCAGTAAATGGATCATAGGTACTTCATTGCGACTGCTGAGCTACTGCCTATGTGAAATGAACCCTGCCTTTTCTACACGAGATGTAATAATCTATAACAGCAGCACGCCAAGCAGGCAGAAGTGAAACCTTCTGTTGATATATTCGTTACCCATTCTTAGTCAAGTGCCTACAAAAGACAACTGGATCTTCAACTATTTCGTTGCTTGCTGAAACTGCCCTTTTCTGATGTAAACTAAGAAAATAACTTCTATGCACTGAGTTCTTATATATATAGTACATTACAAAAAAAAATGCTCAAGAGTTGTCGCTTGTGGGTCATATGGCCAGGTGCTCAAAGAAGGGCGCGGCAAAAGCCGCGCCTTGTTTTCTAGTACTATGATGTGTATATCACCTTGGTGGACGTTTGTAGGACTATAATGTGCATATCACCTTGCACCGACTATAGTGCATGATTTCGAGCAACGTACTATATATGTCAACAAGTGTACATAAAACTACTAGTGCTTTGAACATGGGTCTCTTTGTTGGATACATTATAATCTTATTATTGTTTCCATATTTAGCTGTGGTTTTTAACAATGATCAGTATCTTCATTATGATTAGCACTGTAGCGATTAATTGTAGTTCACACTGCACATATATGTCATCACAAATTTACTACTATTTTTTGGATTAAATTAGATGAATGGAAATACCTAATTTCCTAACATAAACAATAGTATCACACTTGTACCGAAAATATTAATCTGAATTAAAAGAGAAAGAAATATCAACCAAAATTTAGTGTTCAATGCTTGCATTCTTTATTTTTTATTTACCATTTTTAATTATTATTTAACTAATAACTCATGGAAAAATATTTTTAGATTTCTTTTGGTCATGCTGATGCGACAAAACTGTCATGCTACATGGTGTTGTAGGGTCTGCCACACTGCGAGTGACCTCGCCAATGTGACGAGGTGGTGCCACTCCATCGGTGTGACAATTTAGAGGTGTTTGGCGGGGCTTCTCCAAATAACCCTCAGCCATGGCTCCTCCAAAACAATGGCTCTGACTTCTTTCTCTTCTGATAAAACAGTCCCTCCACCAAAACGTTTGACATGGCTGCTCCGGAGAAGCTAGAGCCAAGGAACCCTTGCCAAACAAGCCCTTGGCCGTCAAGGATCATTTGTTTTTTTTTTTTTTGTGTGTATGTGTGTGTGTTTGTTTGAAAGAATGGTGCAAATTTTTCTAATCACATAACAGAACAATAGATGGATTGTGTGTATGGCTTTAAAAAAAGGAATTCCAAAACTACCATAACTGTCTTATCCGTGGAGCTATCCAAAATTTGACAAGTCAAACAAGGTCCGATTTTTAATTGGATACCCGGATAACGCAGCTTAACAACTTATTATAAATAATAAAGCAATTTTCTAAATTATATATAAAATAACAAAAAAAAAAAAAAGACAAAAACAAGTTTTTGACAGCTGTGGGATTTGAACCCACGCCCTTTCGGACCAGAGCTGGCGCCTTAGACCACTCGGCCAAACTGTCATATTATGTTTGAAACAAATACAATAACAAATAAATTAACTTACCAAGCGCTCTACAGTCAATAAATTATTAGCTTATACATATATATCGAGATGTATTCAACTCATCAGCAACAGAACGTACATATAAGCATGAATCTACTGCTATTATCGGCAACATATTTGCCACAAAACAAAGGAAAGCATATTGTCATATCAACTTAATCAAAAGGGTCAATCCGTGGATCATGCTCACTTGCCATCGCCATTCCTGTGCACAAGCACGTCGGGCACATTACCTGGGAAACATGGGGATTCAACAATAAAGGAAGTTTACACTTTATGGAGGCAAACATGTTGGTGGAAGATGATATGGAATATAATGCCCTTTCTAATCTGTAACCAGGAATTCCCATAGAACATAAAAACTCTATGCAACACTTTTCGAACATGACTCAAACGATCTCTGTGCAGCATTGAATTTAAGAACTAAGTACGTGTTTGATCTGCAGTATCACCTCGTCATTTAACCTAAAGGCAGTACCTCAAGTATGATAAACTTTTCTATTGTTCAAATCTTCTAGAATGCATCAAATTGAATATTGTGAAACACAACGGCAAAATATAGAATACCTTTCCAGCTCCAGAACAATTCTGACACCTTCCTTTCATTGACCACATATTATGCCCCAATAATGAAAAGTGCTTTGTGTTCAATAACATCCCACTAGCAGAACAGCGAGCACATGGCAAGTATCCTATATTGCAGAAGCAAGATCAGTCATGAGACTAAATGTAAGGCTCGAGCTAGTTTAGAATCTTTCATGGATATTCCATTTTTTATTTGGAAGGTGAATCATGCATTCGCGATTAATGAGCTATGTTTGGGTCAGGTAGTTAAAAAGTATTTTGTCTGTACCAGTCCCATGGCAATATGTACATCTTTTCTTCTCTTGCTGCCTGACATTTCGCACTTCAACCAACATTAAAGCTGAGATAACACCAACTGCGCCACCTGAAAATGATGCCACTATAGGATCTACCTGACTGAACAGCAGTCAAGAAAAATGTATCAAACACTTTTCTATGTACCACCGCATAATTCACTATAAGAGATAGGTTCTTCAAAGCACCTCAATTGAAGAGGTAAGTGCAAGGTCCTTATAAAATCTTCATAAGATGTGCCACCCAGCCCTAACTTCAGTTCAAGCTGAATCGAAAGGCAGCTCCTTTAGGAAAACTTACTATATGACCTAATAGTAAGAAGAGGTTCTGGTAAAAATAGTAGGGAGTGCAACCATAAAGTGACGCGTGAACTTACTACTGGGGCTATCAAGCCTCCGAAAATGATTATCCCAGATATGACAGAGAATGATGTCATATATAGTTGCTTCATAGTCTTTGGTGACTGTTTTGAGGAAAGGAAAACAAAAGTTAATAGAAGTTAGAACAACTCCACATGCCAATGTGATCATTTCTCAAAAAATAGATGAGTGCTGTTGCTCACCGCATCAGGCATAAACGGAATAGTTGATGGAATCTCAGGCATTTCATTTTCTTCAGTGTTGGCATCTTTGCTTTCAGAAGTTCGAATACGCTGCTGCACTCGCAATCGTCTAACCTGATTAAATTTTCCATACAGAAAACTTCACAATGTTGTCTTAGCAAAGCTATAAATGGGTAGCTAGAATTGGACAAATGGAACACATAGTCTGCAAAACTGAAAACCTCTTCCATCAGAAGGAAAATTTTGTTACGCCGGCTCTTGATGTTGTCTTCAATCTCTTGCGATTGCATTTGAACAAAGTCCTCGATTGTCTCTGGGCCTTCAATTATACAAAAGCTGTAGAAAAGAAACATGATTGATCCTGTAAGGCTGAGCCACCCAGAACGGATTACTTATTGTTGAACTAAGTTTCCATAGAAAGATATTGAAGCTTGCTTAATCTACTAGTACTTTACCAGTTAGGACTATTAACTTTTGCTTTTATTGCTCCTCCACTACTACAAGGTTAATAGTGCACTTCAGATCTATCAATTTGATCTGGCATAAAAATATCTTTTTCGTGATATATTTCTAGAGCATCTCCAACAATTGGCTAAATGACTTGCCATCCTAAAAATTTGATAAAAAACGCAACAAAAGACTCTCCAACAGTTTGCTATACGTGTTTGCCAAATCTGGGTGATTGCCAAATTCCGGAGCCGCGCGTGTAGCTTTCCGCGCGTGGAAAAGCTTCGCCATCGCGCCCGCGCCTTTCTCCAACTCGTTTCCCGCGACGTAGGTGAAATTTCCAGGGCTTCTTCCCGCCGTCGAGGCCGCCGCGTCTCTCCTCCGAGTGCAAACCGACGCCACGCCGTGATCCTACTGCCGAGCCCAAGCCGATCTCATCTTCAGGTCCTCCGTCAGATAGAGTCCGCCGGCCGCCGGCCGCCGGTATCCAGGTCTCCTCCGTCGACGCGTTTTCCAGGTATGTCCACCGATCTTCCATGGCCCATCCTTCTCGCGTCCTTCTCTTTGCAACTCGTATGCTGCGAACATCACTAGGGTTTTAATGTCGTTGCTGTTCCATGCCCCATCCATCCATGCCCCTTTCGATCTATGGTGAATTCGTGCTGTGGTTGAAGGACGACGCATCTGCAATACGTATTCTTTATCGTGTACATCTCGTTCATGAGCCGGACGCCGTGCTGGCTGCCTAGCGTAGCAGTACAGCAGGCATTGAATTTCTTCTAGTTTTTTCCTTCTCGGATTATTAGCGTGGAAATTGCTACTTGCCTAGCGTATAGCAGTACATCTTGTTCAATTGCTACTTGCTGTCCAGATTAGAATTCATAGTAAAAGTATGAACTATATATTTTAGGACAGAGGAAATTAATATTTATACAATTTTTTTCTTATTCAACTGGATGCTAATAGCTGAGCATATCCGTGATGTTATCTGTAGTTTGTTTCATCTTGCTGAATCTAGGCACTTCTCGCGAGATACGACGGGAGGAGAAGCTAATCCGGTAGTTGATTGATTAGTTGGGATGTGGGCCTTTTTTTTTTTTATTTGGCAATTGGCAAACTATTGGAAATGGTCACTTTTTTCTACTTGTCAAATTATTTAGCAAGTTGCTATAACTCGAAATTTGGCAAACAAAATTTGTCAATTGTTGGAGATGCTCTAATAATATGAACATATCTCGGTGAATCTTTGAAGTGATCTTCCCTCTAAGGTCAGAACTTGGCGTCAATACAAACTCTAATTTTAGAACTAGAGTAGGAGGCTCGGAATCGAAATATCTTGGGAAGATGTCCCCAGCAGATGTTTATTAGAACTGGATATGGTGTAAGCTAAACTGGGACTCAAACTTCACGAGTGGATGTGGTATCGCCGCCGCCGCCACAAAGCAAAGAACCCAAGAACTCATCATACTAGCTAGTACGAGTAGGTACTAGCTCAACAACAACCCCGTCGTCCCTCGAACCATTTCGTAACTGAAAAGGGGAAATTTCAGCAGTGAATTAAGGTAGAGCAACCTGGAGAGGCCGCCGTCGCCGGACGCCCTGGACTCGCCAGCTGGGGAGCACCGCCGCAGCACGAGCTGCCGCCGGCCGCAGCCGGCTTCTCCCCGTCCCGTCGTCGTCGTCCCCCGCGCCGCGTAATAATGCAGGCGCCGACACGGCGAAGAAGGCGAGCGCAAAGCAGCTGCCGCGCGGAGCATGCGCGCTCCCGCCGTTGGCGGTGCCGCCGGCGGCGCGGCGAGGCAGGACATGGCCGGCCACCCCAGCGCCGCGTGGCTGGCTGTTGGGGACGGACGGACGTATGGTAGCGTCCGCCGGCGCCTGGCTGTGAAGTGACGGATTTGGATAGGCGCCACGGCGAAGCGGGACGTTACGCCGTTACCGCGTTACCGCGGGTACATGACAAACGTGGAAAGCCGAAGCATCTCGCGACGGCGGGCAGCGGCATCGGGATTTCCTTCTTTGACACGCTCAGCTGCTGAAGGGTGCTGGTGGAAGGTTCAAAGTTTGCCCACGTAGGACGGGACCATGGTATTAGACCTTTGGAATAGCAAGGTGTGCCGTGATGCATCTCCCTTAATTCTCAACGTGGGGCCGGCGGATATTCCCCACTACAAAGATGCAGCAGCGAGTTGTGCAAGCGAAACAAAGAAGCCGATCCAGGTATAAATATATAATATGATCCAATAGGTAGTATGGTATGGAGTTCAGTACCTTTTCAAATTATGTATCCTCTGTATATATGTTCAAGTAATCAGAGCCATTTGACCTTCGGGTGTATATAAAAAAGATGAGCAAATAAACTATAATTAATAAACAGATTATTGTGTGCTTCTATTAGCTGGAGGAGGGTAGTTACAGTGGGAAGAGAGGCATCGAAACATAGAGAAATAGCAAGTGGAGCATGAAAATCAAACCACAATTCCAGAGAAAGGAGGAGACTTATTTTGGTTTCATAATATTTCTGGATATCCCTTGCGACTTGCAGTCTAGGCGATTTGTATCATTAGTTTGGCCTTCCTCTGCCATGTGCCAGGTAATTGCCTAACATCCTCCCATTTGGCTTGCCCTCAAGCCAATGTTTGGTATCAATTTCACTGGATCCTAGGAAATTTGTAAGTACTTCATTTTTTTAGAAATGTGATATTTATCCCCGAAAAAGATCTACATGGAGAAGCTCATGTAATCTAAACATAACTCTGTTCAATTCAAACCCATCAGCCAATATAATCTCTTGAATTCTTGATGTCTGAATATCACATTTGCATGATTGAATAGCGCATTTCCTTCTTCTACACTTGGTTTGTGATGAAAACATATAGATATCACAGGTCATTTAACTGAACACACTACCCACAAATAATTCAAGATGATCTTGTATCACCTCATAACATGACCACAGTAGTTGCATCTTAGCTTCCTGTGAACAACTTAACGCCGTTCTTATGTCTCTATGAGTATGGACGAGCCTTGGTCTTCCAGGTTTCCTTAACTATGTCTTCCAGGTTTCCTTAACTATTAGCAGCCAATAGTAATTGCTCCAACAACATAAAACACCATGTGAAACAAACGACTGAAGACCTACAAAGTACATGACACTTTAGCTAAACAACTCAATTTGTTTAACCAAGAGTGATGAATCACATGCGCACGTTCAGTATAACTGGATAGAAAAGGGCATGCATAAAGAAAATTTATCATTTGGCTTCCTAGAACCCACACACAATATCTATATCTAGAGGAAATTATGTATGATATCAATTGCTAGTAGTAGTGTAGTCATCGACGGTAACGTCGCCTACCACTGAAAACACAAACGTCGTTAAATCACTTCCAAACTCAGGACTGAGGTGCTACTAAGGCTCTTGTAACCACTAGATTACATAGACCCTTTCATGAATGCCACTGTGCTTAAAAGCCATGTTTAAGAGATGGATGTAGATGCTTAAGAAGAAGTAAGGGTTGTTTGGTTTATATTACCTGATCCCACAACGACATTTTCTACCAAAACGAATGGCATCCCGTAGTTCTGTAACAATAGCAAATTGTTTGCTACATATAGAAGTGTGACAAGATTGATAGTGAAAATCGTGTCTATAATGATGACAAGTGGAGTATGACATTTAGTGATTGTTTCTTTTATTTGAGCTCGCATGATGCTCGGAATTGATATGGTATATTCCTCCCTCTATCTTTGAATCGTAATAATCAAGTAAACATTCCTTACTACAGATAAGAATGAGTTATTTTTCTCTAGAGCTTATTTGACTGCACTCGTATCTAGCTGATCAATCCTCAATTGGAGCAGAAATTAGTTATTAATTTTGTTATCCCAATACATATGTATGGAGGTGTATGAGTGTGAGAGAGCATCCTTGCTGACTTGTGATGGTCATTGATAAGTGAAAACTAAGTGAAGTTAAATTTTTTAACCAAATCAAAGCATTTATCAGCATACTTAGGTTTGTCATGGTGAAACCTTTGTATGTGGGTTTAAATCATCTATGTTTGTATTTTTCTAGAACTTATTTTAGAATTTAACGAATGCTAAAGTGTTAGATGAAGTGTTTGTGGATAAGGAGACGCCTGCGGTGTTGTGGTTTGGTGAGTGTTTATGTATGCACATGAGCAAGACTAACTGCATATGTATAACCGTTCGCAGAAATGTGGATAGAAAATGTCTACAATGCTAAAGCTTTATTACTTTTGAATATCTTCAGGTAATCTTCAGGTATGTATGTATCCATGACATGATGCTAGTGTATATGCACGCCATCACAAGTCCATCTTTGAGAAACCATATCAGGATGATGCACGAGCTTAATTAAGCCCAAAGCCACTTCTTCCATGCTAGTACTTACTCTATCTTTTTCTCAAAGAGTACTTACTCTGTCTTCAAGTCTTCATCAACCCTTGAGTAGAAA
The DNA here is from genome assembly GCA_015844335.1 of Chrysopogon serrulatus. Taxonomy (NCBI): domain Eukaryota; kingdom Viridiplantae; phylum Streptophyta; class Magnoliopsida; order Poales; family Poaceae; genus Chrysopogon; species Chrysopogon serrulatus. Next base: position 19,355 of record JADLZL010005984.1, on the reverse strand, counting down.
GTTTAATATCGACGTTTGATGAACCTGAATGCTCCAAAAAAAAAAATCGTATTGATATCGGCGCATAGCCTAGTCCCGATGTGGTACTAAAACCATCGCCCACGCTGCCGAAGCCCCACCGTGCCTTTGTCCAAACAAATACGGGCTGTGTTTACTCTCCGCTACGGCCTACGACGGGCCCGTTGCTTCAATACTACGAATAGCACGGGGGCGAGCGGCGGGCCTTGGTGGACTTGTCTTCCGCGGATCGTCCCTCGATTTTTGTTGGGAGGTTCAGAGCTGGGCTATTTAGCCTTTGCTTGATGAGGTTCAGTTGAGAGCGCAGGTGCCCCGCCCGTGTAGAGGCTGACAAGTTGGTTGGTCAGTGGCCACGCCACATGATGACCGGCCGGCCGCCGTGATCTCCTCTACTCGGACTACAAGTACCCGCGACAGCCGACGCGCCAGCTTTCCTTGTCCAAGCAGATCGCTCCTAGTCTCGCTCGTCTCGTGCGCACGTTCCACTCCGGAGTGGCAGCGCCTATGGCTATGGCTCCTCCTCGTGTTCCCCTCGCCGGGGCGCTCCTGCTGCTCCTCGCCGTCGCGCTCGGCGCGGTGCCGCGCGGGACCGCCGCGCCCCGCCTCCGCGGCTCCGTCGCCTGCCTCGACTGCGCCGCGGGACACGACCTCTCCGGTACGTACACGTATAGTACTAGTGGTCTCACCTCATTTTGTGTCGTCCCCTGTCGCGTCAGCCTGCCAGGCCGGCGTACTACGGAGCGTGACATGCACATGCACGCTCGTGCCTTCCAACTTTGTGCTCCGTAACAGGTGTGGTCGTGGCGGTGAAATGCGCCGGCGACGGCGGCGCGGGCATCCACGCGGCGCAGACCGACGGCCGCGGCAACTTCGACGTGGCCGTGCCCGGAGCGTCGTCAGCCTCGGCGTCGCCGTGCGCGGCGAAGGTCCTCGGCGCCACGGAGCAGCTCTGCGCGCCGCAGCGGCTCACTGTCGCGCGCGTCGTCCCGGCGGTCCGGGCGCCTGGCTCGGCCACCACCACCACCACCTCCTCCTATGTCCTGGGCTCCCGCCTCGCCTTCTTCACAAGGTGCGCATCAGCTAGCGGGAGCTCCGCTGTCGTGACGACCATGGCGGCGGCCGACCGTGATGACCACCAGGGGAACGCACTGCCGGAGCCGGAGCTAAGGCCGACGCCCCCGGCGGTGCATACACCGGTGTGGCCGCCGCCGTTGGCCGGTTTTGGAGGCAACAGCCCGCCCGTCGGGTTTGGAGGACTGCCTCTCATCTTCTTCTTCCCGTTCATCCCCATCATCGGCATCCCTTGAACGTGAACGCTGTCGCCGTGTCCTAAGTACTACTAGTAGTAATTGTGTATTTGATTCTCAAACATGTCCGATTCCAAGTAATCTCTGAGGTATGTACGTATCCATGACATGATGCTAGTGTATGCACGCCAAAACACCAGCCAATAATGCACGAGATTGTATGTTCGAGAAAGTAAAGAGCGCAGCTACGTTTCATTACAAATGTAACCGTGCCAGCTGAAGATGGGCAACAACTTTCTGGTCCAGGCGAGCAGCACAACAAACTATTGCATGGTCCAGGTTTTGCATGCTCAAAACGAGCAAACCAGTACACGAATGGGGCTTCACCAGCAGCCATGGTAATAAACTGGTAATGGAATGGAACACACACAACAAACACACTACACAGCACCTCTACTGCTCCACAACATGCGCTAACTTCTCAGGCTTTGACACGGTTAAATCCAATTTAAACTCAAATTAAACTCAAGACGGGTAAAAAATCCTATGCAAATTCAATTTAAATTCAGACAGGTAAAAAACCTTCAGCTTCAAAAAGGTAAAAATCCAATTTAAATCCAAATGTTATTTCAAGTTATGGTCCAGAGTACAAGGAGAATCACGTAAGATTTTACAGGCAACCACCACGTGCAAAGCTTTAAGCAGTCCATCCTAAGTTTTCACACTTCCAAATGAAATTCTCAATAAATTGCAGCACGATGGTAGATACAACACGAAAATAGCTTAAGCATGGTGTGAATTCACACCGCATCAGCATTATGCCAACCCTTTGTGCATGGAGGTATCTCCATAAACTCATCAAACTCCTTGACATGAACATCACAGCATTTCCACTGCAAGAACAGACATAGGGTTTAGGATGGCGAGAATAGTTATTTACAGACGCAGAAATCAACATATAATAACATTGAACAGGTACATACCCCTCTCAACCTATCATGGAAAACCGCAGGACCTGGATGGTAGTCACATGCAGAATCATGGTTATCCTTCTCCTTGTAGGATTTACCACATCCTTTATTTTTACATTTCCTCAATTCATTTATATCAATCCTTTTCTTGGGCGGCGGAACAGAGGATTTCTCAGGTTCCTTGTTTTTATCATCGGTAGCAGCTGGTTTTTGTGGCTTGGGCTGTGATCCTGAAAACATAGCAGCGCAAGCTCCATTTAACAAATTTTAATAGGTAGCTAGTAATGGTCTTTACCAAGTTACCGTAAAAAGACCATATGGTGTGGCCAAACATATGTGCAGGGTGGTAAATTGCTACCACTTATAAATAGGAATCAATCAGTTTAACCAAAACTGTAAAGTATAAACATAAACTCACCATGATCAGAGCAAAAGAAACCTTGACGACACCTTGCACACGCATCAGCTCCCACACCCTGCTTAGAAGACTGGATTGGTGTTGCCTTTATAGGGTTATTAGTTGAAACAGCTTTTGTTATTGGTTTTTCGGTTGTATGCTTTCCTGTTGTGCATCTACACCAACATAGAGCATGCTGTCAGTGTCAGTTACTTCTCGCTCTGCTGATGAGGTTGTTGAATGATATTGGTCGAACACCATGATCCAAACCAGAACGTGGACCAACATAAATACACTATTTTATAACCAGCAAACTGAGACATATATCTGGATCTCCATGGAGAGTACAATAATCTGTTGAGCTGAGCCCATTCATGCAGATTTTATTAGAGAATCTGCCACACATTTCTACCAGTGTATTCTGTCACTTAACCATCAGAAGCACTTTTCATCAACTGCTGATAAATCAAATCACACCGGAGTCTACAGTGAAATATAAATCAAACAACTAATGGTCAACCATAACCCTACAACTCTTAGATAATTAGATATATAAGCATCTACCACTTAGCTTTCTCTATTCTTTATTAATAATTTTAGTCAACTGTTGCCTGCAACTTAATGATCATCCAAGTCACTTCACAGTCATGGTGATCATAAATTACATAACCATCCGACGATTTGAAACCAAGCATTTATATCAACTCACTGCCTACAACTGCTGTTGGTAATTTCTGTCAATTCCGTCTCTGATAAATGCTGCAGTTTACAAGTTTTAAGCAGGACACCATAAATTAAACCTGAGCATCCAAATTATGAAATACCAGCATATATTACTATGAAAAGCAAGATGGCTAATATCATGGCTAATTCGCAAGCACCAAATTATCTGATATTCAAAGTGGATGTGGTGATATCTGCCCAATGGTTTACATATATAATTGGGTTGGTAAGTAGCCAAAGCAGAGAGACATACTTCATGTAAACTCAGCACATTACACAAAGTAAACACAAAAAAACAAAAAACAAAGAATGCATCTTTTGTGTACCCCTTCCGATCCCAAATATAAGTCCATCTAGCCTTCTCTCAAATGTAAAATATAAGTCCATTAGAACTCCAATGCACATTTTACTCTCATTCTTCCATGTCTGCCCCTAGTTAGATGCACTCTAATCAATGCAGTACAACTTGTCATCTATGTTAACTCAAGCAATTATTGATGGGCAATAGGGTCATTGTACTCCATACTCCAATTCCTGTGCCCAAGCCTAATCGACTTATATTTGGGATCCAAGGGAGTAGGAAAACGCAAAGCATCGTATTTACACTATATTCAAATCAGAAGCATCCCTTCATTTTCTCTGCAGCATAATGGGAATGCATTTAGCATAATATGTCCAAAGCGTTGTTGTTAAATAGGACGATTAGTCGCAATTAGTCATCTTATCGTAATCATGGGCCACCCAGACAGCTAATTGCCCAGCCCAAGTAACTTTGTCGTCACTGGGTGAGGGAAGATTTTGGACCAGTCTTAGCAGATCCATTAGGTTTCCAATATATATGTAGTGTGCACAGGAGGAGAGGAGCAGATCCAATACGCATAGCTGCCCCTTTTTACACGTGTGCGCGGACATGCACTCATTTTTCCCGAGCCACTTGTTGCTCCCACCTCCGCCCAATCCTCCCACCGGCACATAGAGCCTGGAGGAATTCCCTTCCTCACGCCTGTCCTCAAGAAGTCAAGCTGCAGCAGCCTGCAGGTGGTTTTCTCACTTCTCAGGCAGCTACAACTCCAGGTTCTCAAGCAGCAGCACCCCGAGCTAAAGATGGCGTTTATATGCATTTACACTATATATGTGTGTAATCGTCCATCTAGACACCTGGATGAATATGTGGCCAACTAGCACACTAGGCACCGACTAATCGACCCTGATCAATGACTAATCATGATTAGTCATCTGATCAGTGGTCCTTTGACTAAACAATCTGATAAAATTTGTTGGAAGCAACAAAGATCTTAATGTCACATGAAATCCAAAACAACAACACAGAATCAAGTGAATCCAAACAACTGCAAACAGATTTTGTTTTTCCCCTTTCAGGCAGCAAAGCCTTACAGAAAAACTGAAATATGCTTATATTTTTCTAAAAATTTTAACTGAGTTACTATCATGTATAAGAAACTCCAAATAATCCAGGAGTAAGTAAAGAACAAAATGTGCACAGAATACAAAGGAGCGGTTGTCACTCAGTAATAAAGCTATACTTGATTACATTTTTCTCTGTCGTAAAATAGCCAAAATAGAACGTAAATCTAACTTGTGAATATCAATGCTGTAACAGTAATATAAAGAGAAGACTTGCTGACATAGCTGCATTTTCGCAAAGTACAAATTTGCATGTTTAATTCATGTCCCTACAGATCAAAGTAATTTTTTGGCAAAGCTAACCTCTTGGTGATCCTAATTTTGATAATTATGTTTGGACAGTGGACAACCTGCAGGGACGCCAATTTAGCTGAATGAAGCAGCAAGCAAGTGATTTGATCACCCAAGGTTTCCCACACATGATGTTAGATTTTGCTTTTGGCATTACCAGTTTTTAAATTTAAACCATCCACAGCAAATTTTGTCTGGCAATACCAACTATCTTTTTGGTTTATGTCGATTCTCAACCAGAAAACAATACTGACAATGTCATAATACATCATACACACTAACATTGAAGTCAAAATATTGGCAGTGGCTCAGTGCATACCAAGGGAGGAAGAGAGATCCTTACCCAGGTATCTGCAAAAATAAGCTGAAATCGTGGCTTCGTTGCTTGCAGCAGCTCCATTCTTTCATGCCATCATGAAACATTGGCTGAAAAAACATATATCCTAAGGAAACTGATGATGATTTCCTAAACAGAAATAGCCTCTCAACAAAGGGGAAAACTTACTGCCTGCAAGAGAATAAAAACAATTGGGAGAGCAGTTAGAACTTAGGACAGTAGTGGTGAAATAAAATGTGGAGCAGGCAACTATGCTTTGAAACACACTTGATGAAACATAAAAGGAGGATTCGAACTCATCATGTAAGATAAGCAGGAATGCGTGCATAATGTAGTGTCTTGTTATTTGTATGAGGTTCTACTATGTGAAAAATCCTATATGTGCCACTAATACTCCATAGGCACCTTCAGTGGCAGTATCCAATAGTGTGAAGAGTGCTTAAAAGTCACAACCCAATTTACAATCACCTCATATATAGTGTTTGTGGTTTTCTGATTGTTCAATTTAATCCGAATAAGGCAAGATAATAGCTCGTTGTGGAACAGGTAGCCATTGTTCTCCCAGTCTTGCAGTCATTTACTTTTAAGTACAGTTACTAACTATAGAAGAATGCGACAGACACAAAAAGGTGGTACTGAATATTTTTATTTCGCTGGAACATTTTGCACAACTAGTGCAGCTAGTGAACCACTACAACAGCTGGATCAAGTGAACATTTTTTAAGCATATAAGGCACCTGGTCAGCAGAAGAAACTAAACAATAATGTGAAAGTGTCTACCCGTGGGAAGTGAAGAAACTTCATTACCCTTTTTATTATACTGATGAGTTGTAATGCTACCCATGACCCATCTAGCATGGGACAAAAATAGCGCAAGCTCTCCTCAACGAAGAAGAAAAGAACGGGTAAGTAACTTATAAGCACGGCACCTCAAACTGAAGGTTCCCAACATTATGTTTCGAGTTAGCAACAACTGAGTCGAATCTAGCTGCCAAATATGTGTCTGCTTGAGTGCAGGCTCTGGCCACACCCCTAAACCTTAACCTTAGCACAAAGATTGAGGAATCCAGCCTAGGCGTAGAACTGCAGGGCCGGTGCACGTACTCGGGGCAGGCGAGTAGATGCCAGGCCCCGACTATTTGGGATTTAAAGCAGTGATGTGACTCATAATTGTCTTGCCGGGTTACCAGGGTTCTGGGAGGAGAGGGGAATGTCAGATGAGGCGGAGGAGGAGCTTACGGAGGGGTGGTATTGGCAGGAGCCCTCGGGGTTGTTGTCGTCGGTGAATACGGCGTCGCAGCCGATCCGCTGGCACCGCACCGGTGCGGCTGCGCCGCTCTTCGCCGCCTCCGTCGTCGTTGACATCGCCGGTGCCCCCCTCCCGGAGTCCCCGTCGCCCGCTCTGGAAAAAAAAAGGTCGAAAGATCTCGCTAGCTCTAGAGCCCACGGAAGGAATAAAACAAGGGGCAGACGGGCAGGGTCGTCCCAAACGGGTCAGAATCGAATGTACGGGCCAGGAGTGTAAACGGTCCGAGACAGATACGAACACACAGCATTTCTAGCATTCGCATCTGTATACGATATTATTTCTCGCATTCAGATTTGTATATAGAAATAACGTTAGCTGTGTTAGATCTATATATATTTATTAAATTTAAATATTTTTGATACCGATAAGATGTGTATAGATAGTTTAGGCTATCAGCAGCGGGCACCTGTATCTGGTCCGTCAAACGTTTTTAGCAGATGGAAGTGATAGTTTTAACGGATGGAAGTGCTGCAGCGGGCACCTGTATCCAATCCTGCATGGGCTGTTGTCCGGTAAACATGGCGGAGTAGCGGAGGCGTTTTGCAGATGTGCTCGCTCCCACGCTGTGAGAGGAGAGATGTGACAGCGGCGGGCCCCACATTCTCTTGCAACAAAACAATGTTATAACTCGTAAATGAAAAAAACAAATTAAATTCCGATTGCACCATTAAATTCGTTACAATAAATTCTTCAAAACAAGATCTCACATGTATATATTTAGATAAAATTTATAGAAGATGACAAGTGAGGCCATTTGTTGATAGTTGGTATAAAGTATGAAATATAGAGTATGATGGATGCAGAAGAAATGTGTATAGAGGAGAGAATCTTGATGACCGGGATGTATAGAGGATAAAAATAAAGGATGATGAGTGCGGATAGCCTTAGGTCTCTTTGCTTTAGGGAACGAGCCGTAGCTCGATCGGTACGCTTTCCAGTTGTGGAGGCACCGGTCACGAGTTCAAGCGCTGCTCGACTCGTGATTTCCCACCTAAGAACAGTAGGTTTCCTATATAATTTCGTTGCCTCTCGCGCGTGAAGCCACAAAGGGAATGCGACGCGCCCGTCGCCTACGGAGCCATGGATGGATCCGGTGATCTCACGAAGGACGCGGTCTAGTGATATGAGTGTACTTGTAGGTTTGTTTGTGTACACGTGGTGTGTGTGTGGCGTGTGTGGGTTGGATTGGTGTGAGTTGTATATGAGCAGATACTATAGCTGTACCCAGATGAGAGGCGTCAAAAAAATGTCTCTTTGCTTTAGATTATCAGTCGTTTTAATATTTTTTTAAAAAAAAATTAAAAATCAGCCATGTTTAACTTATCACCTAACTCAGTAAAACCACATGTTTGGAATCGGCTATGATGGTTTTTTTTTCTAAAGTCCTTAAATAGAATGATAGGTTGATCTCTACATATTTAGAATGAGCTTGTTTTGATTCTATATCGATGTTATTATAAGAGTCTGTTTATTATACACTTATGTGTTGCAACATTCGATCTTACTGTTCTTCTTCCTCGCCTCCATCGCCATCTCGACTGTGCCCACGGAGCTTCGATGAAACTCTAGTACGGCTGTAATGACCTCTTTCTTCTGTGGCGAGCTTCAGCCCTGAGCGCCTCGTCCCATTATGGTCTGATCGCTCCGCCATTGCCAGGCCTTGAACGCCGCCCTCCTGCCGCCCCCACCATTTGGTTGACCTGTCTCCCCTGAGCCACTTATAAGATTGCTAGACTTGGAGAAGAAGAAGGGGAGATGCTAGATTTATAGAAGAAACCGAACCAATGCTACGAGCTCGAGATTATCATATTATTAACCAGTAGGTTATCAAAATATTATTGAAAAATGGTCATATCCATTTGGGTGAACAACACCGTATATATACCCAACTTGGAAACCACCCATTTGAGTCAAATTTGTCTAAATGGTGCACTTTTGAGACCGAATCCATGAGCCCTGTGTTCATCTTGTGCTACTCAAATTTCAGACATTCTGAGAGTACGCTATCCACGATGGGTGTGCTCAGAAGTGCCACTTCCCTTCACGGTTGCATTAGTTACAGCTGCTTTGCGTTTGGATGGTATATCAGTTGCCTATAGCACTGAGAAAAAGAACAGTCAAACACATTAACAAGTAAGACTGTTTGCATTTCAAATTATCCATGTTATTATAGCTTAAAATAGTCCACATTGTTTCCTCGTGGCAATCTAAAGGCCTATTTGATGAGTCATAGAACCATCCCATGACGTTGAAATTTCAAACTTAATCCTCGTGGCAATCTAAAGGCCTATTTGATGAGTCATAGAACCATCTCATGACGTTGAAATTTCAAACTTAATCGAGTGCCACATGAAGCCAACTAATCAAGGCACTATATTCTCTTGGTTTTACTAGTTTCTGTTTTACAAATTTTTAGAGGTGCACCCAAAAACTCCTCACAATCATTTGATCGGAGCCACCAAACAATCAACAAGGAGGTGCTGAATGATCCAACTATATAGCTAGCTCAGAGCCATCTAGATGACAGCAATTACTAACAGTAACAAGAAAATTATTGCCACCATGCTTCTTTAATGCCATAGGATGAAAACCAACTAAGCAATGCACTAGAAGTCACCCAAATCTCACTTTAGATCAATCACTAAGCATGCAAGTGAGTTGAGTATGTGCTTGAGCTCTCCAAGAGTGTTTGTATCGGCAGAAATAGCCTCAAGAGCGTCGACCACGCCATCTACTTATAGCCTCTACAAGATTATAGTTTTTGGGAGCTTAGGCTATCCGCACTCTTCGTCCTTTATATCCATCCTCTAAAAGAAATATTCCGTCCTAGTCATCAAAATTCTCTCCTCTATAATCAATTCTCCCGCATCCATACATCCTCTATATATCTACTCTATATCATGTGGGACCCACATAATCAATTTTTATTTATTTTTTCCCCTCCTCCCTCCCCATTCTGTCTCCCTCACCGACGCCATCCCTCCCCCCCCCCTTCTCTCTCTCTCTCTCTCTCCGGTGGGAGGCGGCGGCCGGCGAGCTCTCTCCCTCCCTCCCTCCCCGCGGCTCCTCCTCTCTCGGACGGGCCAGAACGCAGCCTTGCGGACGCCGCTGATCTCGCTCCCTCCCTCCCGCGGGAAGCCTCCCCCCCGAAGAGCTCCATCCCCACGCCGGAGAGCCACGCTGGCTGGCGAGCACCGCCGGGCCCGGCCGGGGCGGGCGAGCCCACGGGCCTGGCGGCAGCCGCCTCGGCCCGGCGTGGGCGAAGCCTTGGCGTGTGAGCCGCCCGGCCAAAGCGCGGCGTCGCTGCAGCCGCGGCCACGGCAGCAGGCGGCGCGGCACGGAGGCGCGGGGCGTCAGCGGCCAGCCCCGCCCCGGCCACCGGGCGCTGGCGGGGCGCGGCTGCAAGCCCGCCGGTCAAGCTTCGACAGACGGGCGTCGCTTCTTCCACGGCCTTCTCTCTCCTTCCCCTCGCCTCCTTCTCTCTCTTCTCTCATCAAGCGGAGGTTCGGCGAAGGATGACGGCAGCAGGCCGGCCCTTCTCTCTCCTTCCCACAAGCCACGTGGGACCCGCGCCTGCGCCACGCAGGCGTGTAGCGTGCCTCCGCTACCGCGCCAAATGTGGCGGCCGGAGCTGCCGATTCCGGATGCCATGTCAGCTTACCGGACGCCGCTGCGGGCGTTTTTCACGCTAAACACGGCTTCCGGATGGGATACCGTGTCCCAGTGCCGATAGCCTTAAGATCTAGATTCGGCGGGGTTACCAAAAAAATTCAGCAACCATCGGATATCCCCGTTAGAGACTTCTTTATGAAGACCCAATGGTCCAGATTCAAATCAATCTAGTTGTTAGTCTTTTCTTTGGTGACCGTTCTGAAGCTACCACTGGATACAACCTATCTGATCACCAACCTAAGATCTAAAGGGTACCACCGGAAAAGTTTGATGACCCCACAGTAACAAATGTTCATGCTTTTGAATTTTTACACGCACGTGACTCCCTAACTCTTTTTCTCTGGTGCTAAATTCAGTGATTGTCTAACAACAACAAAACATTAAATAACATAGGGTTAGAGCCTATTTTTCGGTGACTTCCCTAGAGGAGCACTGAATAAATCAGGTGAGTGCAGAAACTACACCAAGTCATTCTCAAACACTCAAATGTTTTTAAAATTTACTAACTCTAATGTGTTCCAAGTTAAACACACAACACCTTTTACTACTGTATTAGCCTTTTCAAAATAGTTTTACAAACATTTTCACTTGCTTCTCAACAGTTACTAGATCTAATGCTCACAACAATTAGATGACATTTAATGGCACTAGGTAACCATAACTGTACTAGAGTTGTCCGCTTTATAATATAATTATTTTTTCTAAATTAGATCACATACTCCATTGCGTCTTGATTGAAAAAAACAAAGATCCGTAGTATACTTCCACTCTCGAACTTGCTTGCTTTCTTCTTCAAGGTTGAGCACATCATTTGATTGATCATTATCTCACCATCTACTTTACTTTGCTGTGGCAGAACCTTCTAAATTATATGGCACACAAGCACGACATTGTCTCTAAGACCTCATCGGCTATGCTTGTACACCACATAACCTAGAACGTTACGTCGGGTGAACCCCCGATAAACCCACGATTTCTCGGGATCGATACTTACGAGAGACATCACAGTATTACAACAGTTTTTATACAAAAATACGGAGTAGCGGAAGACTTACAATAACTTAATTTACAAACCATTCGATAAACTTATACAAACCATTGTATTCTTATTACAAAACAAATGGAAGCATCATTACTTAACTTTATTACAAACCACAACAACGAAAATGCCACCCCCACGGGCCACACAACCTACTCCTCATCGGACACTTCATCAACGACCGTCATGCAACAAAGGCCATAGCACTCTTGCTCAAATGCGGTCCACACCGGCAACGGGTTAAACAAACCACGAGTACAAAAAAGTACTCCATAAGACTTACCCGACCAAAAATTGGGAAGAAGACTCGGGAATGCTTTGGCTAATAGGAATCAAGGTGAGGCTTTAGCAAGATCAAAAGACACCTTTTTTGAAAAGAGACTAAACCTATCCTTACTGTAACAACATTTGTCAACTATGTAACAGATTCAAAACTTTCCATCGGCTTCCTTCGTTACTACGATGTTTGGTGCAAGGATCAATTCTCCCATATCGTGGTGCAACGGCGATTCGAACCGCTTATATACCCAAATGGGGCTTCCTAGCCACCACGATGTATGCGAGGATCAAACATCTTACATACATCAACTCTACACTTGGATGTCTCTATACCGAGGCCAGGGTCCTATGGCACCCGAGAGTACAGTACTCCACCTCCCTACGCCGTCTGTCCTTCGACGGTGCGCTCGTAGGATGGGTACACACTACTCCCTCCATCTCTCCACTCCCAGTCCACAGTTGTTCGCTCTCGTCATAGATAGTCCAAGTGGAGCTTACCGCCATTAGCATGCGACTAGTACTATCCAATAACCTCATGATCCAAGGGCCAAGGCAACAAACGGTGCTTAAACGACACAGGTGGACGACACTACACCAGGGTACTAGCCCATCCTGGTGCAAGTCACTCCACCGATGTCTCAATTTACTCATCATGCTCTTATTGCGTACCCTTGACCCGATCAAAGTGAAGGATACCAATAAGAAGCATCAGGTTTTCATTACTTTCTCAAAAGGATGTTGTTATCAACTTTTAAAAACATTTCATTTGCAAAGCCTATGCTATCAGCAAGACTAAGCATATACTAAGTATTTTCGAAATTAAAACAGGTTTTCAGGGTAATATATCAAGGTACAGTAAATGCATCAAAGTAGGATATCACGCAACTCCTAATACCTAATGCATCATATCATAAACATACAATGTAAAAGCTTTTCGAAATACAAGGAGGTGGTTAAATGCATCCGGGGCTTACCTGCGTTACAGAGAAGGTTAGCTTGTTAGTCTTGATGTCGACATCTGCAGTGGATTCACCTTGTCGGGGTTGGATCACCGCGAATCTTCTTTGACACTTGACCATCGTGATCCTTCGGTCTCACGTGAACTATACGTACATGAAATGATGTATGCTAAGTATGATGAAATGCATGACATGATGCATAATGCAGGGCAACATGGATGAAACAACTTAATTTCACATTAACTTGAGTACAACTTTCCTTCACGGTATAGTTGTATCAAGGGATCATAATTAACAACAACGACGAATTCGGATAACGCAACGCAATCAACGTAATTGAATTGCCGAAGATCATTAGGGTTAATGACCTAGGGTCATCATTCAATTCCAAAGTCAATCAACCTATATTGATTAAGGTTAATTACTAATTTATTAACCATTTTTACAGTTGTTGAAAGCCACTAATTAAACTTGCTAACTAATTAGCTATTACTACACATGTGATGATGACTACAACTAATACTACACAACCAAGCCATGGATCATTAAGGTGATAATGCATGGTCCATGGTCTTCAAACAATATCAAAACAACCAAACAAAACCATAAATTACTCAACATTCAATTAATCATCTAATTAGCTAAATAGTTATTTTATTCACTATTTTCATGGCCATTAAATAAGGTATAAATTAATTATAAAAGTAAACTTATTCCAAATAGTACCAAATTTTTTAGTAGAGGTTACTTTTAGCATGAAAAAGCTTAACCCTAAATTTTAATGATTTTTGGATTAATATTTTCTCTACAAAAATCAAACACTATGCGTTTATTAATTAAAGCATGGAATTATTGAGCATGACAAAATTAATTAACGTGATGCTTAATGCATAAAATGATGACATGGTGGGATCTCATATTGCGTAACACCTGGGGTGTTACATTTGATCAATCCATGTATTTCATTGGAAACATTAGTCCATGGGGGTGTCTTTCAATTGCTAAAATCTCGCGTTCGACGCCCCCCGCCTTGCGTTCAACACCCCTCCCAAATTACATCGATTCAATGTACATCCTAGTAGTATAAAATTTGTATATGTCTAATTTCAGTATCAAGGTTATCTTGCCTTTTGAGGAGTTAAATTTAAACTCTAACTAAATTTATATAAAAATATACTAATATCTAGGATGTACTAATATATTTGATTTATAATAATTACTAGCAAAACATGCCCGTGCGTTGTAACGGGACTATATAACTTATACTACTACATAAATAATTTTGCAAGACAGAGCCCTTATATTTTAACGAGATAGAGTGGTGAACCATAGAAACACTCTATAGTCATTAGTCTGGCTTATCAAGCGACTTATATATTCGATTAACACCGACACGTCTCACACGCTATGTCTTTCTCATCTCTCTATCACACATGCTCTCTCTAACTCATCTCCCCTTCTCACGACAGTGACGCCATGGGTCCAGCGTGGGTGCGGGTGGCCTCGTCATGGTTGGTGTTCACGAGCGGCCTCGGTGATCCTGGCGCGTGAGGGGTTGTCGGCATGGCGGCCCTGGCTATCTCGCGGCCGGGCGGGCGGCTTCAGGCGTGTCGGCACCCGATGGTCCTCATCCCACGGTGTCCCCGGCGAGCGAGAGCGCTTGGCCCTCGGCTTTAGGGCATGTAAGTGACGATGTCCCCGGCGAGTGAGCGGTCGGTCCTTGGCTTCAGGGCATGTGAGCAACGGCCCCTTGGCACACTCGACTTCTTCGGGGTGGGTTTGTTGGGTCCATGGCGGAGGGTGGCTCCATCGACTTCTCCGGCGCGGGTTTGTTGGGTCTTTGGCGGAGGGTGGCTCCACCGGTGTGAGCTGTAACAGAACCGTCCAATTTATAAAAGCATAAGTGTAAAAACCACTCGCCACGCAAGTAATTAGCACACTGTTGACGGCCACTATTGTATTAATTCAACCATCAACAAGCCATAAAAAGGATGCATGCAAATGTGATCACCGAAGTAGACACAGGGTTTACACTAACCGAATTCCACGAGTTTTGGTGTTTCACTATTTATGCAGGCATAAAACGGAAAAGGCGCAAACATACAAGCTTATCGGAACAAGAAAAACGGAAAATGGATTCCACGGCTACACAGAAAGTTCTGAGAAGAGACGAGAAGGCACCACGCCGAGCCGGGGGCCGGGAGGCCACCGGGCCGAACCGGCGGTCGGCCCCTGGACCCGGCCGGCTCAGGGGCTGGCCCCCCTCGGGTCCCGGTTCGCCCGGTTCGCTCCACCGCCTTTGAGGATCAATCCTAGCCACCCGTCAATGTCGGTTTGATCCGATGGCTCACGGTCATCGCCCAGGGCTATAAAAGGAGAGGCACCCCCCTTGGGAGGAGCCCCCATTCATTCATTCTCATTCGGAAGTCCGATCATCAGCCAGAAACCCTAATCAGAGCTCCTTAGCTAGGGCCTAGATAGCTAGATTAGAACTAGAGGGAGGCAAGCGCAGGGCTTGGATTCCTGAGCCATCAAACTTGGATTTGGTATAGTTCTTACCTCCTCTCGCCTTTGTTCTCTTTCATTGTATAGTTATATGATTGCTACAATTGAATTGATGAATTCTCATTTACTTATATTCATAGTTATTATGTTCTTTGTCTACTATGGTTATATGCTTAGTATAGCTAGATTAACATTACGTTTATCCATAGGTTCGTATAGCACTCATCTAATTGATCGTTGGGTGAGTGATAAACATTGTGTGTTGGTGCTTATACGTTGTTTATCTGCGAATGCACCCTATAGGCCGGGTTTGGTAGATCGCGGGTGTGACATTCTGTTGAGTCCTATGTAATCCGAACCCCGTTTATAGGCACAAGGGCTTGTATACGACGGAAGGGTGAGCTATGTTCTCAAACCTCCTTAGTATGTCCACTATGAATAAATGTAATTCTAACCTTAGCCATGATTACTAGGTGTATTGCACTAACCATAATATACATTGACATGTAGCTAGGAATAACCCAGAATATCTCTTGATGTTCTACTAGCAACCCTAATGATATAGCTAGGAGTCTCTATCTGTTTATCTTTGATGATTAAATACTTATCTTATCAATTATTTTGTGACTTACCCCTACATTGAGTAGCGAGGACATGGTTATGCCTATTCGTTACACTCTAGGTCAACACACTACCTTTACACAGACCATGTAGACCTTCCTTTGGGAAAATATAAATGACAACCCGTAATACTCCCGGTAAAATGCTACAATGGTATTTGATCCGTGGCGCTTGCGGATACATTTCTATATTCTAAATGGTGGCATGATTTAATACCACACCCCTTGGTGTTATCTTTGGGGATGACAACTTGGCATTCTAGTGGCGGTGCGCTATTCTAGCATTCTTGGCGCCGTTATTAGAGATAACATTAAGAGGGTCGACAAGTATTTTTTTTGGCGCCGTTCTTAGAAGGGAAGGCAATTGGCAATTAAAAAGGATAGCGATAGACCTAACAAACTAATGAGTTAGAGGAAACCATAGACCCCTACTCAATGCGGGGCTTACCCTTGTGTTTTCTATCTTTGTGAAATCTTATGCGGGGGTAATGAATGAGTGGTTTTGATCTACCGGGTAACTATGTTGAAAATCCGGAGAAACTCTTTCGAAGGAAGAAATTCCGACAAGTGAGGGACATCTTTGAATCTCCATCAAGGACACCCACTTTGAGGTTCGTTCTTTGGAGGAGCAAGCTCCTACAAGAGAAGAAGAAGAAGAGCAACAAGAGGGCAACTTAGCACCGGTTTTTTGAGGAAATGGGTGATAAGTCACTTACGAGTTCTCCGCTCAGAACACCAACAACATTCGCCTTTGGACCTAACGTCGAAGTTGGGGAGAATGGATTTGAGCTCAAGCCGGCCCTTATCACCATGGTGCAAGCCAATCTGTTACGTGGGAAAGCACATGAAGATACAAGTGCTCATCTCCAACACTTTACGGAGATTTATAGCACTTTCAAGGTGAAGGATGTACCAAAGGATACCGTATTCTTTAGCGTCTGTTCCCATTCTCACTTTGTTGGAAAAGGCAAAGCAATGGTTCTACGCCAACAAAGACAACCATACAACTTGGGACAAGTGCTCCACGACTTTTCTAGCAAAGATTCTTCCCTATGGGCAAGACGAGTGCCCTAAGAGGGAAAATCTCGAAGTTTCCGAAGAACAACATGATGAGTCGGTCCCCCGAAGCATGGGAACGCTTCCAAGATTACATATTAGAATGTCCTCATCATGGGATGGAGAATTGGCTCGTGATGCAAACTTTCTATCATGGGCTCACCAACAAGACCCATAACAATGTTGATGCTTCTTCTTTGGAGGCGCATTTATGTCACTTGACCATACCACAAGCTCTTTGCTCTTATAGAGAAGATGGCCTCCAATCAAGATTGGAATGATGAGCGCCGGACCACCCGCAAGAGGAGTGGAGGAATGCACCCGGCTCAAGGAGGTAGACATGTTTGTGCGCCAAGATAGACTTGCTCATGAAGAAGCCGGAAGACAGGGGCGAGTCGGAGACAAGATGTCATGCGCATTAATGATGCACGCATGACTTGTGAAGTGTGTGGCAATATAGAACACTCGGGCAACAAATGTCCCGAGACCCGTGAGGACGTGAACTTCATCAACAACAATAACAACAACTATCGTCCCTCGGAATCAAGGATGGAACCAAAGAAAGGCCCAACTACCAAGGTAACTTCCAAGGTAACTTTCAAGGCACTAATTACATAACTATGCTCAAGCGCCTTTAAGAGAAGTGATCTCCAACCAAAATAAAATTGTGGAGACTTTATCTAGGAAGGTAGCATCCAATGATAAAATGCTAGAAAACATAAACATCAAAATGGATAGCTTTACCTCTCTTTGTTAAGAACCAAATTAGCTTCAATAAAATGATAGAACAACAATTAGCTCGGTGGCGGCCCATTTGTTCCACCGACCAACGAAGGTAAGATTCCGGGCAACCTCTAGAGCCCGAGACCGCGAATCTTGTTGATGTGTATGCAAGTTACTACGTTGAAGCATCATCGGGATGGAAGGATGACTCCATGCCACCCAAGAGAGGAGATCCGGGGAGACCCGTGTGATCCCCATCTCTATTGGGCAGCATGACTTCCCCGAAGTTGTGCGATCTAGGCGCCCGATGTCAACATCATGCCTAAGGTAATCTTCGACCAAATCTTTCCATGGGCATCTTTGTTGTACACGGATATGTGTTTGCGGCTTGCGCACCCGGGCGATCAAGTACCCCAAAGGGAATCTTAGATGACGTGTGCATACGAATCGGGAGATCATATGTCCCTCAGACTTTGTAGTCCCGGATACCTGGCGAGAGACCCCAAGAGTCCAATCATTCTTGGTCGACCATTCCCCGAAATGTACTTGCAAAGGCTGTCATCTACACCTGACGATGCCAAGATTTGCTTCACCATCAAGGGCAATAAAGAGAAGTTCAGTTTTAAGAACAAGACCCTTGAAGCTCCCATAGATCCAAGAGGAGCTTACTTCCCGATCAAGCCAACAAACGAAGGAACCAAGAGGAATTCAAATGGGAAGAGAAAGAACAAGAATAGAAGACAAGTGAGAAAGCAGGTCCGAGTAGTCAAGGCTGTTGAGTACAAGCATGACCATCTCTTAGCTTCACCATTTTTAACCAAGAAAGAGGATCCGAACACGCCCGACCATTGATTGCACCATTGGGCGGTGCTCATTCTACAACGCCTTCTCGCGATACCGGATCAAATGTCAACATAATGTCCAAAAAGGTATATGATTTATTATTCGATACACCTCTATACCCTACCTATATGCAAATGGTTGGGCGGACAATACGACAAGATTTTTGGAGGGAGTAGTAAGAGACATCATGGTCAAGATCCGGGACCACTACGTCCCCGACGACTTCATGATACTAGACATGGGAGAAGAAGACGAGGCGCCAATCATACTTGGAAGGCCGTTCCTCAGGCACCACCAACGCGATCATCTACAATGGATCGGGCCAAGTCCACTTCCAATTTCTAGGAGAGAAGGTACTGTTGTTATTTTAAAGATTATAACTCTCATGTATTAGCGGCTTTTACCCGGTCCAAGAGGAGGCGTCGGCCGGGAGGAATCGCTCTCAAAAGAGCAATGTTGAGGAGGAGGAAATCAAGGAGGAACCTCTCAGCACCAAAGCAACAACCTACAAAAGTATGGAAAGAAAAGGTAACCTCCTCAAGCGAGTCATCGTCACCGGGAGGTCTAACATCGGGGCCCACATCCTCGGGATCCGATGAAGCACCCCGGAGTGAAGATGAAGAGAAGTCTTGTCCGGAGGACTTTAAACTCCGAACCCTTGCCATAAGGTAACAATGGTAGTTATCTAGTTACTTTCTTGCACTTTTAATCTATAGTTAATTTTTATCATCTTTAAAAAAAACACACAAAAACAGTTGGAAAACCTTAAAGCCCCATGTGACATGCCGGTAGCACAAGCTAAAGGAGTGTTCACCGTGGTGGCATAAAAATAAAATAAAAATTAGAATGCATACATTTCATTCTATTTGATACTTAAAAAAATCATTGAGCATCTTGTAGCATTGAATGTACTATAATAACCTTTGGAAACCTCTCACAAC